>PVKN010005427.1:0-30796 GCA_004027915.1 Capromys pilorides | reverse complement strand
GGGCTTGTTTTGAGGACTTGCGAATTACTGTCTGTAGAAGACTTAGAACAGGGCCTGGCAGGCTGTAGACACCCTGTATTGGTAAGTGTTATGAACTAATGAAGCTGCAGTATTTCAAGTCCCAACACGATCCCAGAGAATTAGGCAGACCTCATTCCTAAGAGGAAAACATGTACGACGCACCCAGAGGAAGCCAAGGTCCACACCCTAGTGCCGAACTGCTTTCACCACAGCAGCGAAGGGAAGAGCTGCCGATATTGTTCTCATTTAGATCCATGAAAGGTGGGGTTCTGGGGTGTGAGTAGCTCAATCGGAGATACATAATCACCAAGTGGGGGGCTGGGTTTGACTCCAGGGTTATCGCAAACATAAAAAACCAGATGCTAAATACTACTAAGTTGTTACAGTTTATGTCTAGTTGTCCCCCCAAAGCCTCATGCAATCAAGAGGCGGAGACTTCTAGAGTTTGAGACTTGACTCAGGATCCACTGGGATTATGTTTTAATACTGATGGGACTATGGGTCTGAGTCCTTCTGGGATTATGGGTGTGGCCTAAGGCAGATAGGCTGAGGCAGAGATCCTGAACGTAATAAAAAGAGATCAGAGAGCCAGACTCATGCTGTTGCTCTCTGCTCCCCTGGTTGTTCCGTTGCCTCTATCACCATTTTGTTACTGTTCTGCTGACATGAACTGCTGCCCTCTGAACTGTGCCTCTCTGCCTTGGATCCAGCCAAGTATGGACTGAAACCTCCAGCAACTGTGAGCTGATAAACCTTTCCTTCCTTCATTTTGGGTGTCGGGTATTTGTCCCAGCAATGAGTAGAAAGTAACTAAGACATAAGTAGTAAGCACTCCTAAGTACTAAGCACTCCCTAAGTACTAAACACAGCCGCTCATTCCTGGCTGCACTCCCTTCTTAGAGGGATTTTATCTTTGCAATTTTATAATGAAAAATCTTGAATAAGGCAACACCTGGAGACCAGAGGCTCCCTTCTCCAGCTGGGGACATATTGATAATGGGCCAAGAGTCTCCAGGAGCCCCAGATCCTCAGGCCACTGTCTGCACAAAATCTCCATGACCAATTCTCCTTGGGGAAAAACCAAACTTCACAACACACATAGAAAGATCAGTGGGCCTGCCAAGTGGCCACTGGAAATTTTCTGTCTAGTGATCCTCTTTTCTGTACCCCACTGTTAGGGTACAGAAAGCTATGAAGTTGTGCATAAAAGCAGAGCTCTGTGGAATCATTGTGATAAATTGGGACCCCACAAAATCTCCACATTGGAATAAATGTCCCGAGCTCAGATTTCGAGCTTTTCTTTCCATGTATAGCTTTTCTTTGAGTGGGAGTGTTTCTAAATTGAAGCAAAGCCATAAGTTCTGGGTAAAAAATTGGCTCACATAATGGAAGATATTCCTGACATGTATGCCTTCAATAGAGTGTTCAAAAATGAACCTGCAGAACAAAGAGGGGTGGGTGATCCAGATGTCAAATAAAATAAAATAAAATTCTTGCCTCTTTGTCCTAACGAAGTTGTGCTTTTAACTTAGTTGGGAATGAATTTGTACATGAAATTAGGTGGCTCAGTGATGCTATGACCTGTTTTATTTCTATAAAATTTGAGGTTCTTCCTGTTCAGATTGATGCAATTTTAGAAAATGCTAAAAATGGGTGGCTGAGAATTTATTATCCTTTTCTTGAAGGCCAAGGGTCAAAGACAAAATATCCAACAGGGAGTCCTCTTGCCCTGTAATGAGTGGCATTCTGGATATTTTCTATTCATTATTTGAGCCCTTTCCTGGCTCTATAGATAGACAGTCATGACTGCACCACACGTAATCGCCGAGGGACCCGTAGGGTGGCCAAGCTGAGGAAGACGCCCATTACCGTCCCTCCAAGGTCTCCGGGGCATCACTTGGCAAGCCCGCCGCATCTTTTTCTAATCATCTCCGTAATCACGGAGCTGTGGGAGGCACATCTGCCAGGCTCAGAAATGAAAGAAAGCCCTGGAAGAAATGCATAATAGATCAGTGTCGCTATTGCTGTCCATTGTTCTTCTCCCAAACCCACGTTTTCCCCACCTCCACCACCAGGCAGCCAGTGAGAGGGACAGCTCTGCTGGTGAGGTTGCGCCTCACGCTTCATCATGCTGCGTATGCCTGGGCCTAGCGCTCACAGAGCGGCTGACTTTAGCCGCTCTAGAAATCTTCTTGCTGTTCTGACATCTTCTCCTTCAGCTCAACTTTCAACAAATAGAAAGCTCTTGCCACCAAGACACGGTGGAAGGGTGGCACCGTCCGCATTGTGCCGGTTGCAGGTACGTGCGGATTTACCCTTCATGCCCAGCAAGAGAGCTCCAATCTCCTACCCCGTCCAAGCAAAGAGAGCCTGGCATGTGCCCACACTGAATCAGAAATGTGTGGGACCACAGGACATCCCTGGTGAGGAGTGACATTGTCTTCTTATGACTGGGACAGGCACAACCAGCTGTGCTCTGGGGCAAAGCAAGAAGAAGAAATGTGTGGCTCTCCAATCTCACCTCTTACCTGGGCCACGAACGAGGCACTGCCGGTTCCATGTCTCTTGTCTCTGTTTGTTGCAAAAGGGGTGCGCTCACATGTACTGCTGGTGTGGGAGGCTCCACGTGGATGGGGAGGGGGAGGGGCTCCATTTGCCCTGACATTGTTTGACCCTGAGATTCCTGTTCCCATTCTCAGCATTTGAGGCTCTTCTACTCCTAAGAGGCATGGGCCATTTTCTAGTCAGATCTCTTGAGAGCGAGCGAAGGATCTTGGTTTTTTAAGAAATTTGATCTCTTCTTGCAAAATCTACCGTCTCCCTGGGAATCCCTCACATCAGAAGTCTCGGATGGAGAGTCTGATTCCCAATCCTAACACCACTACCAGATCGCCGTGTGACTCAGTCTTCCTAGCTTGGAACCTTGACAGCTTACACAAGGGATTATTAATATGCGCTTTATCTAGTGCAGAAACAGATAATCACTTTTTGTTTATCCGAGTCCCCGGAAGCATTAAGCATTCATTAAAAGATGAATGTGTGAGGACAGTATGAAAAATGGAAAGTGCTAATAGAGCCCCGAGAGCAGTCCTGTCTTATTTTCTGTTTTTTAACAAAGGAGCAGAAGGAAATCAATAGTTGAGAGAAGCAATATTTCTGGATCACACACTGACCTCTCCACTCCTGATGTCCTAACTGCTGGTGACTTTGACAGTGACCTTCGATGGAAATAGAGTCACTGCAGATGTAACTAATTAGGATGGGTCACTTGGAGCAGGCTGGGCCTCTAATCCAATGTGACCAGTGCCCTTATCAAAGAGAGATGTGGACACAGAGACAGACGGACATCATGGGAGATCACAGCTGCCTGGCCTTGGGCTGCCTCAGCCGAGGGCCTCACAGACCAGCAGAGCAGCCGGGGCAGACCGCTCCCTGGAGTTTGCTGTTCCACAGGGATTCAGGGCTTTTGCCCGAGGGCCGTAGTAGTCCTTAGCAAGAGTCCAGCAGGAAGTGGAGTAAGAAGGTTCATGTTTCAGGATAACTCTTGGAGCCGCAGGGAGCAAGTCCTAAGGCATCGGGCTAGAGAGCACTGGCACTCTGAAGGAGACAAGGCAGTGCCTCCCTGCCAGGCAGATGGCCAGGGTTGGACATGAGCCAGTCAAGAAAGGTGAGAGGTCAGCAGGTGCTGACACTCTCTTCTCTGTGCCTAAACCCTACACTTAGTCTCCTGGAATTAGCAATGGCCCCGGAGTTTCATTTCATTTCACTTTGTTTTTAAATAAATCCATCATTAATGAAAGCTTATATTTTCCCACTTGTGTAACCTCCTCTGAGAATTTTTTTTTTTTTAATGGCTGGCTCAGCCTGCCCTGGGGGTGGGCCTGGTGCAGCATGTGGTGCCGGGGATCGAACCGCAGTCCCTGTGGTTGCCTAAGCTTTCCTAAGCAGGTGCTTTAGACTGCTGAACCATCTCATCAGCCCCCTCTTATGAGTATGTTCTGTCTATTTTATTTCCCTTCTAGTGTCTTCTGAGCCACTCCAGGCTGGACAGACTGCTGCCTGCCTCTAGACAACAGGTTTTGGGCCTGGACTTTGCTCCACAGCATCCAGTGGGTGCCATCCACTTCATTTCTGTGTCAGTACTCATTTTTTAAAATGTATCTGGTACAGGGTCTCACTACCAAGCTTGGGCTAATAATGATCCTATTTTCAGCCTTCCCAGCACTGGAATTACAGGCATGTGACACCACACTCGGTCTCAGCCCAGCATGCCTGAAGTCAGGGCTAGTGTGGCTTAGAGTTCTGGGGATCAAACCCAGGTCCCTGCACTTGCCTAAGCAGGTGCTTAGTCCACTGAGCTATCTCGCTGGCCCAGGACTCCTATTTTTGACTTAATTCTTATTTTTTTTTTTTAATGTATTTAGTACAGGGTCTACAGTGGGTCACAACACAAGTCCAACTCATAGTGATTCTCCTGTTTTCAGCCCCCCAAGCACTGGGAATACAGGTGTGCACCACCACACCCAGTCTCAGTCACCATGTCAGTCACCCCTGGGGGTGGGACCGGCATGGCAGGCCGGCATCGAACCCTCGGCCCCTGCATCTGCCTAAGCATGCGCTTTAGTCTGCTGAGCTATCTGGCCGGCCCTTCTAATTTTGTTGGTGGAGGGGTTGTATCATCACTGGCTTTCAGAGAAACCCAGGATACAAGAAAATGTATTTTGATATCACACTTTCATGTTTCAAAATACAGAATTCTGGGTTGGAAATTTAATTTTCCTTTTCGGAATTTCCAAGTTTTCTGCACTGCCTCCAACTTCCTCGGTTGCTGTAGAGAAGTCCAGAAGTCCGAAGCTCTCCTGCTGTGTATGCCTCCGCCCAGGCAGCTGGGTCCTTCTCAGTGCCTTTCCCATTTCTGGCCACATCCTGCTGTGGCACGGAGCTGTCCAGGGTGCTGACCGCCATACCTGTTCAGAACACAAACCACCCCGTTTCTGGACTTCGGCCCTGGGGAAGGTAGTGAGAAACTCCTCCCGGGAGGCCCGTGCTCTGCACCTCAGTCTGGAGCAGCCCCCTCCTCACCGCTTGACCAGGAGTGAGTCTCTGGATTCCCACCTGGGTTCTGCAGACTCAGGGATCCCTGCCTTGCCTGCACGAAAGGCACGTGGCAGGAACCACAGGAGCTGACAATTGCGAAAATGACTCCCGTTATTAATGTGCTACATAGGTGGAAAGCCATATGATGACTTGATTATATATTGTAAGCCATACATTCTAAGATATTGGAAACTAGACTTGGCTTGGGTTTTGCCTACAGGTCTTGGCAGAGTTCTCAGAATGTCATGGAATTTCAATAAACACTTGTTGAGTGAGTAGACAAATATATTTACGTACAATGTCCATAACAAAGCAGTCATGTACAATGTAGCATTTTCCATGATGTGTGTGTGTGTGTGTGTGTGTGTGTATCAGAGCACACTGCTTATATAAGATAAGACTGGTTGCTGTGACAAACCAACCTGAAAATACAAAATAGCTCGGGCGCAGCAGCGGTTCCTTTCTCACCCCCGGACACCTCTGCGTGATTTTCCCTTCACCATCACGTGACTCTGTCAGCGGTGATTAGCTCTCTGTACGGCCCTGACAACTTCAACACACAGCTTCTAACCAACGCAATGACCTACGAAGACAGATCGCAGGAGGGAGGAGCACATGGCGTGGGTGCAGCTGCCCCAGAAGCAGGAGTGGCACACGGCACTTGTGTGCTGTTCCCTGTGTCCACTCAGGTCAGGGGCCCTGTGCAGATTCTGGAGAATGTGATACGGGGTGTGGCTGTGAGTGAGCGCTCGACTTCTGGGATGTACACGGAGAACGTGCATCTGGAGAACAGGGAGAGGTGCCTATTGCCAGGCGGGCCTCTTTGCCAAGTTAAGCCGGTCTGCTGAGACGCAGTGCCCTGTCCAGAGCTTCTGTGCCCATGTTGAAGTCTGGGTGCACATGCACGTGCGCAAGTGAGCACTTTGCCTGTGCATGGGAAACAAAAGACATTCTCATTCTGCTCCAGAAGTGTGAATGCAGGGCTGGGGAGATAGCACAGTACAATAAGTGCTTGTCTGGCAAGTGCAAGGTCCTGAGTTCAATCCCTGTACTGAAAAAAAAAATGTGTGAATGAATACTGAGGTGTAATACTTCTTCCTCCCTGCTTGTATTTGCTGAAAACTGCCTGGTCTATTCCTAAGTTATGTAAGTTTTCTTGACATTCTGAGGGTGGGGATTTCAAAGACCTTCCAGAGTTCCCAGATGAACTCAGGGCGCTTAATTGGCACCCAGCAGGTGTGCTATTATGTTGAGGCCTTTTAAAAAAATAATGGGCTCAGGACTAGAATTCTTTTTTTGCTGGCAAAAGCAAACTGACCAGGTCATCTAAACAAAAGATGATTCCTTGGGTACAGATGATGACAGTGTGATGGGGGCCTATCCCAGAACCCACAGGCAGCTCATATTGCCTAGGATCGGAAGCCTGCAGTAGTCAGAGAGACAGGGGGGTGGAACCACCACTGAGAGAGTCTGCGGCCCACAGAGCAGACTCACCATGCCATAAGAAGGCTCACCATGCTGTAAGTTCAAAGCTATCAAGTGAGGAGGGACTTGATTTTGATTTTCTTATCTCAGCATCATCTTCTAAAAACATGGTCCCCCATGAATAATGAGGGGGACCCCCACCTTCATTCACCTTCCATGAATGCAATGGCCATGAGATGCATGAAAGAACCGAAAGCCAGGCAGGAGAGCAATAGTATGGACGTGTGAACAGAAGCTAAAGCCTGGCGTGGTGGTGCACGCCTGTAATCCCAGCACTTGGGAGGCTGAGGCAAGAGGATCAGTGTGAGTTCAAGACCAGCCTGGGCTACAAAAGTGAGCTCAAGGCCAGCCTGAACTGCATAGTGAGACCCTGTCTCGAAAGACAAAAACAAACAAACAAACAAAAATTGAAGCCAAGTTCACCTGGAGTGTCATCTGCGGTCTTCTGTCCAAGTCGAGCACCATTGTTAAGTGCAAACACTGTGCACGTATTGGGCTACAATTTCCATGTCTGGTTCTTAACTATAGCACAAGTTGGGCTCAGCCTCCTTAGCCGCAGCCTGGGCCTCAAGACTCACTCTTCCCCATCGGGAGGCACAGGGGTACTCCGCGGAGGCACCGTTGGCCTGCCACTGGAGCACAGGCCATGACAGGTTGTCAGCTGCCTTCTCAGAGCCACAAAATGTGTCATCTTGGTGAAAGTAGGGATGAGTTATGATGGAAGGGTGTGGGCAGCTCGTGGCTTCTGAGGGTTGAAGGAATGGAAGAGGTGAAAGACACTAGGAGAAGTCCTCCTGCGGCTGTCAAATGGGCTTGAGAAGAAAATGTCTACTTAGGAGAAATGAAATAACATCATTCCCACTGCAAGTGCTGGTTTTTCCATATTTTGTGTTGCTAGAAAGTAAGGACCTGGGGAGGGTGCTGTGGGTTAGCTCAGTTGTTTAAGCACCTTTTCGGGCAAACCCAGTCAGGAGCAGGG
The DNA here is from genome assembly GCA_004027915.1 of Capromys pilorides. NCBI lineage: Eukaryota > Metazoa > Chordata > Mammalia > Rodentia > Capromyidae > Capromys > Capromys pilorides. The sequence continues at coordinate 23,214 of PVKN010005427.1, read as the reverse complement.
GATCTTGGTTCAGTCCACAGCCCCAAGTGCTTTACCAGACCCAACCTTAAGGCAGACTGAGCCAGCAAAACAAACAAACAAACGAAAACAAACAAAAACAGCCTTTGCAACTTTTTAACAATTTAAGTTTGCAGACCAAAAAAATTAGAGAAAAAGAACAGCTACAAGGATAGCCAATATTTTGGCCCTAGCCCTTCAAGGTCAGTGAGGACTCTGGACATAAAAGAACCTGTAGTGTGATGTCCTGTAACTCAATGGAGTCCCAAAGTTTCTATTCAAGGAGACTATGTGGCCACAGAGGAATAGGACCAAGGACATATATTGTGCCTAAGGAGAGTCACCTAGAGAGGAAACATTCTCTGACTTTCACAGAGCGCAAATTGGTCAAGCAATGGCCGTGACTCATTTGGATGGCTGACCCTGACAACAGTTCTACAACACGCTGTACATGGTTCCAAGGTAAATCCTGAGGTCTTTGGCTGACCTTGTAAGATACAAAAGTTACATTTTTTTTGTTATATAAGGTCTTGCTTTATCTTGGTCTTACCCATCCAGCAGAAAAGTATAACCACAAAGTATTAAAAGTAAAGTCACATTAACATTCGGAGCTGCAAAAGGCTCAAGTCAACAATTTCTGACATTGCCAGTTCTGTGGATAACCCACTACTATGATGGACTACTGGAGTGTATTGGGTTATTTTGCTGAATTCACAAACCTACAGTATTTGAATGGCAATGGAACACCCATCTCTGACAAAACAAAACAAAAGGGGATATAAATGAAGGACTATTTTGTAGTGAAAACAATGCATCTGTATATACAAAATAGGATAGATATACAGCTACTTTTCCTTAGTTCAAGGAGAAGAAAGATTTGTTCTAATAATGCTTAGACAAGATATCATGTCTGCATCTTGTCCTCTGAATAATTGCTACAAAGACAACAATAGGCGACTTATATTATAACTGTGCTGCTAACCTGTTTTGAAACTCTCATTGTCATTTCTTTCTCATTAAAATTAATAAAAAAATAAAAAGAAGGAAATAACAACCTTGGCTGGGGAGATAGCTCAGCAGTCTAAGCACCTGCCTAGCAAGCAGGATCCAAGTTCAATCCCTGGTACTGCATGCCGTGCTGTCCCAGAATGCTGGGTGTGCTGAGCTGGCTACCAAGTCGAGGCAAGGTGGTACACGCCTATAATCCCAGTGCTGGGGGGGCTGAAAGCAGGAAGGTCATCATGAGTCTGAGTTGTGTAGTGAGACCTTGTACCAAATAAATAAACAAACAAACAAACAAATAAATAAACTTAAGAAAAGAAAATAATGGCCTGTTTTACATAGGCACATACCACTGTATTTTACATGTTCTGTCTATATTATAAAATTAATTGTGAGGAATCTATGATCCATATAATATTCATAACTTTAGTTTATAGATTGAAATTCTAAATTTGGTGATAAGCACAATGTGAAATAAGTTTCATATTTTCACGTGCAGGAAGGAAGAGTCTGTCCTACAGGTTAAAGATTTAATGCTAGGAAATATTAAATGCCACCACCACGGGGAGTCAACCTAGCCACCTCCAGCCAGCTAGGCTGTTTGGGAGCCATGTTGGGGGTCATCCCATAATATTGGTCTTAACCATCCAGCAGGAGAGTCTAAAACATGCTGAGTTGTAAAAGGCTCAAGTCAGCAGCCCCCGATAATGCCAGATGAGCTGATAATCCACTGTTGTTATGGACTATTGGACTAAATATACAGCTGTTTTCTCTTTGTGCAATGAAAAGAAAGATCTGTACTAATGAAGTTTAGACAAGAAATCGTGCCTGCATCTTGTACTCTGAACAGCTACAATGAAGACAACAATATGCAATGTATTAACTGTTTTAAAAAATAATAAAAAAATTGCCATCATAAACCACCTGCCCAAAGTGATCCAGCCTCCAGAAAGACAGTGAAGACCCTGGGGTGTGGTGGCCTGGCCTCACGCACCCTGGCCTTGTGCCTGCACGATCCCCAGCTGGTCCTGTCTCTAGATTCTCCTCTCTGTGGGAAGGTGTGGTGGGCCACCATGGCTTAATCACAGTTTCAGAAATATCAGCTCAGCACAGAATGCAAGTAGGCTGAACCTTGAGGCCTGAGGAGGCAGTGTTCCTGCTCTCACGACCCTCTGCCCTTCTGGAAAAGGTCTGGTTTTATGGTCTGCTGACCTCGAAGGGAGTGGCACGAGTGGGCACACCCTTGCAGGCTCTGATTCAAAGGCTCAGCCCCACCCAGCTCTGCTCACCAGACCTAAGCGCGTCCATCTCCCCAGGGGTGAGGCAGCGCCCTAGGGTTATCACATGACTCAGGGCTTGAAAGAGGTTGAACAGGTTGACACATGGGCAAGAGAATGAGCTCAGGGCATGTGAGCAGGGACCATTGGTGAGGATGTCTATTCCTCCAGACCGGGGCACACGCAGCCTCTGTAATTCCCAGAAAGGAAGGTGGTAGGATTCGTATAAGTTTTAACAGTTCACCTTCCTCTTTTTTTTTTTTTTTTTTGTACTTAGTCCAGGGTCTACTGGGTCTCACTGCGTAGATCCAACTCATAGTGATGCTCCTGTCTTCAGCCTCCTAAGTGCCGGGATTATAGGCACCTGCTACCACGCCCAGTCTCAATGGCCATCTTAGTGAGCCCTGGGGGAGGGGCCAGCACTGCATGCTGGGGATCGAACCCTGGCCACTGTGCTCTGCCTAAGCATGTGCTTTAGTCTGCTGAGCTATCCAGCTGGCCCCTGGACACCTCACTCTTATAAAATCATTAAATGATAGAATATGGTTAGCAAAACTTTGTTTTGATTTATAGCCTAAGTACTAGGTTTTAGTTCCCTGAATGTCCTTTTTATTTCTACCATCAGTTTTCATTATAAATTGAGTTATATTTTAAATTTGGCTGTAGTTAATAGGCTGATGATGTAAACTAGCTCAGACTGCACTGTGTCCACATTTCAGCATAAGAAATATACATGATTCCTGATTTTCTATTAAGTCTTCACACCATTACAAGATTTGTTAATAATAAAATTTGCAATATGATATGTAATGTTATATGATATATTATAAATAGCATAACTAAATATGTGTAGAGAATATCACTAAATTTAAGCTGTTGATAAGAATTTATTGATTTTCATATGCTAGTTAAACAGAAGGAATTTTTTTTTGGTTTTTAGCTGGCTCAGACTTCCTTAAGGGTGGGTATGGTCAGGCATGTGGAGCTCGGGATCGAACTGCAGTCCTTTGCACCTGACTGGGTTTGCCCTAGGAGGTGCTTAAACAACTGAGCTAACCTGTAAGCTCCATGACTCATTTTGAAAGACAGTGCTTTGTAAATTCAGAAATCAACAAGATACATCTAAGATGTGATTTTTTACCTTTAAGAAATTAAACAAGTTTTGCCCATAATATAAGAGCTGTTCTGAAAGAAATTTAAAAATACTAGTATGCTGAGGAAATACCAAGCCCTCAAATAATCGATAAGTTATCTGTATTCTACATATTTATGATGTAAGATATAGTAATACCTCGGTTCATGAACACCTCTGTTTGCAAACAATTCCTTTCACAAACAGAAGCATCTGGCAAAATTTTACTTCTGTTTGTGAAATCTACAAATACACATGGCCATGGCCGTCTTCCCCGGGACTGTGATGTGATTTCAGTTCGTGAACCGGGGTCCCCTGTAGAATGTTTGGATCGACCAAATCAGGATATTCATTTCACACAGTTACTTCATTCTTGCATGTGGAAAGAACACCTAAAATCGCCTGTCTTAGTAAAAATCTTCCACTTGATAGAATAGCAATCATGCTTCTATCATGTAATGCAGAGAATGCGCACACACACGCACACACACGCACACACACGCACACACACACACACACCCCACAGAGGAATATGCAAAACACAGCAACGGTTTTCAAAGAAAAGAGTGAAAGAAAGAGGTGGTATCTCAGCTGTGCCCTACAGTGAGTAACCTGCCAGTGGAAGGAGTCCTGAGAAATGCCTTTCTAACGAGGAAATGAGTGCTCTGACGTCAGAACTACCCCATGGCGCAGGAGACTCAATTAGGACTCTTGGTTAGGGTTAATCATGGGAAAGAAAAATCAGGCAAGAGTTGGCGGAGCACGCATTCCCGCTCCGTTGGACCGGAGTTCTCGTTTGAGGCCCGGGAACAACCCTCAGCTCTTCTTGGAAGGCTCCTGCTCTGCGACTCTCTCACCCTTAGTGGCAGAGATGTACCGCCACTCAGGAAGCTGGCCACGGAGGACCTGTCATGATGCTCAAGACCAAGTGTGACGATTTAAACTATCTGTGACCGCGAGGGTGCCTTAATGCGAGATGGTGTGACGCGTGCAGCTGCTCCTTTAATCCCCACGCCTCGGTTGTTTCTACCGCATCCACAAACCTGTACAGCCGTTATTATCATGGTTTAATTTTAGAATATTTTCATGAGCTCATTAGCAGCTACTACCCATCTATTTCTTTTTTTTAAAATTTTATGTATTTATTTATTTACTTGCCTTTTTGAGACAGGGTCTCACTATGCAGCTCAGGCTGGCTTTGAGCTCACTTTTTGTAGCCCAGGCTGGTCTCCAACACGCACCGATTCTCCTGCCTCAGCCTCCCAAGTGCTGGGATTACAGGTGTGCAACACTGCACCCAGCCTAAATTTATTTTTATTATCTTTTTACAATAGTTAATACATTGCATATTGTTGTCTTCATCACAATTGTTCAGAGTACAAGACGCAGGCATGATTTCTTGTCTAAACCTCATTAGTACAGATCTTTCTTTTCATTGCACAAAGAGAAAGTAGCTGTATATTTAATCCAATAATCCATAAGAGTAGTGGGTTATCAGCTCATCTGGCATTGTCTGGGGCTGTTGACTTGGGCCTTTTTCAACTCAGCATATTAACATGGCTTTCCTTTTCATACCTTATGGTTAGACTTTTCTGCTAGTCTCCCTACTATAAGAGCTCAAAAGAAAAATAAAAATGGAAAGGTATAATATAGTTAAGTGGAAAGTGAGAATTTAAGGATTAAACAATGAAGAGAGAGCTTACCCATCCATTTCTGGCCATTCTCTGGCAACCTCTGGTCCATCTTCATGGACGTGCCTATAACAGACATCTCATATGAATGGGGTCCTATGACATGTGTGTAACGTTCCCAAGGTTCCCCCTTGTTCACCCATGTATCAGTACATATCAGTGCCTTGTTCTTCAATTATAACATTCCACTGCACAATAGCCATATTTTATTTATTGATGCATCAGACAAAGGACATTGGATTCTACTTTTTAGCATTAGGAACGATGCTGACGTGGACATCTGTGGACACAGCTTTGCGTGGGTGAAGTGGCTGTTCAGAAGTAAATTTTCTAGGTCATATGGTCACATTATGCTTAGCTTTTGGAGGAATTACTGAAAAACCTCCCAAGGCAGCACCACGATATGACAGTCTCAGCACCAATATATCAAGGGGCCGGGCCTTCTGCATTCTTATCAGTCATGGTGTCGCCCACTTTATAGTTACCTGGTAGGCTTTGCTCTCATAACGGATGCTCTCCCATGCACTTTTGTGTGATTATTGGCCATTTTATTTTATTTTATTTTTTTGGATTTTAAGGAAGGGTCTACAGGGTGTTCAGGGTCTCACCGCTAGATTGGACTCATAGTGATCGGCCTGTTTACAACCTCCCAACAGCTGGGACTATAGGCACACAGCACCATGCCCAGTCTCAGTTGCCTCTTGGGGGTGGGGCTGGCATCGCAGGCCCAGGAATCGAACCCCTGGCCCCTGTGCCTGCTTGCAGACACTTAAATCCGCTGAGCTATTTGGCCAGCCCTTGTTGGCCATTTTAATATTTCTTTTTAGAGAAAGGTCTATCGAGATTATTGCCCATTTTTAGCTGGGCAGCACAACTAAAATTGTTTCATTGTTGACTTTGTTCATTACACTTTGTGGACATACATCCCCTTCAGATGTGTGATATTCAGATATTTTCCCACTGTGGCAACGTCCCCACTCCCAGTCACAGAATTTCCACACAGTTCTTTGGGGCTTCCTTCCCAGTAGGAACGGATCTCTGAGCTTTGCTGGAGAGGCCGGCAAAGCAGACAAGAGAAAATAGAGAGGCCTCAGCTGAGCCCGAGGAAGGGAGCTCGAAGACCAACAGAGCAGTCAGGGTGGGGACATAAACACGGAAGAAATTAAGCACCGTTAGCGAAGTGAAAGGAAGCAAAAATCCCTGAAAAAAAAAAAAAAAGTAAGATTCAGTAGGATTGTAACACTGAAAAACTTTCTGTGATCTCACTGTCCAGAGAATTCCATTATCAATTGTTTGTTTGTCTTTTTTACACAGGGGCTTGCAGTTCAGGCAGGCCTTGAGATCACTTTGTAGCCCAGGCTGGTCTCAAAAATCACAACTATCCTCTTGCCTTAGCCTTCAGATTGCTGGTATTACAGGCGTGCACCATTCGGCCTGGCTGATATTTTGATGTATATATTTCAGAATTTTTCTGTGTCTGTGTATATATGTTGTGACAGCTGTGTTATCATAGTTAAAGATCACATATTTTTCCTTGTTTCATGTCTGTATACTATAGCTTATATTAAAATATTGTTGGTCAATTAAAAAAATGTTGATTGTATAAGTCATAAAGATAAATGTAATGCCTTAACAATAAAATTTTATTGGTGAAAAAAAAAAAAAAAAGAATCTCTGAAATAAGAGTCATGAGAGCAACGCTAGGAGAGTGAATACCGGGTGGCCATAAGGGACGGGGCGACTGTCCCTCCTTGGCCAGGTGTCCAGCTCCACAAGCAGGGTGCTTTCGATGCCTTTCACCTTAATTTTCCAAGCAAGTTTCGCATAATGACGCAGACTATCCCCGTGCTTCTTTGAAGCTTCTGTGGCTCAGGGGCCTTCGTAGGTTGCGTGGAGAGGTGATTAGGCACCAATATTGATTCGCTCGTCAGGCAAGCACTGGGTGAGCACCTACCAAGTGCCAGGCAGGGTTCCAGTTGTGTGGTGTGGGATGCCAAGCACAACAACATGCTAAAAGTGGTAATTTTCCCCTAGCCAGTGAGGCAGCTGCATCCAGAAAGTAGGCGCTAATTTAAGAGAGCTGGGTGAGGCAAATCTCAGCGCTTGGTGCTGGCGGGGTGAGAGTGCAGGCTCATGGCTTTAAGTGGATCGGCCTTGCCAGGCTGATAAAGTAGCATTTGGAGTAAGCTGGGCTGCAGGGAAGGGTCCAGCCTGCGTGCAGAGTGAGTGTCATCCAGTTGAGTGTCAGCCGATGCCAGTCCCCTGGCTGGGGAGTGTGGCTGGGATGGCAGGAGGGAGAGTGTGCTGGTGAGCGAGCCAGGCAGTGTGGGCACGGGCAGAGCCTGCACCAAGCGAGTGGGAGCCCGGGAGGGTGTGGAGCAGCAAAGCTGGAGATGACTGAGACTTTAAGCAGATTACGCTGGCTGCCGGGGGAGAGCAACCTGCAGGCGCAGCTCCAAGCACACGGTGGAGAGGGCAGGTAGGAGGCCTAGGCAGTGGCTGAGGAGGCAGATGGCAGCTCGCAGTGGGCAGACAGCTGCCAAGTGGGACACAGAGACAGGAGGAGGAGGAGCTGAAGAGGGTTTCAGGGCGTCTGGCCTCAGCAACTCACAGGTGGAGTGGCTGTCCATGGGCTGGAGAAGGTTTGGCGGGCTGGCCGAGAGGTGTGTGTGTGTGTGTGTGTGTGTGTGTGTGTGTGTGTGTGTGCATGCACAGGCATGTAGGTGATTTAGCTTCGGCAGCTTTGGTCTGAGATCTCTAATCAGACACCCAGCACTGGCTGAAGGGCCGGTAATATGGGATGAAGCCGCCCTTACATACCAGCTCCGTGTCGATGCTTTATCACCAGGAAAAAGACTTGGAGCCTTCCGTGGCTGGGAGGAGAACTTCAAGGACAAAAGAACTGCGCCAGCTTGCTGTGGTCTTCCAGCTGGGCCTCATGAACCCACCTCTGACAGCTGACAGTCTTGAACCTGGACATTTCTGTGGTGTCCACAGCCTTGAGCTACAGCCCACGGAAATTCCTGGCTCCGGACCATCCCTGTCCCTCCCTTCTCCGCCCTCCTTCTCCCTTATTTGAATTCTCCTCTTTCACTTTGCCAGTACTTAGTGAGTGCATTGCAAACACCAGATGCTTAGGCAAATAGCACAGAACCGGTCCCTCCTCGGTGCTTTTGATCCGAAGCAACAATCAGACGTTAAATAAATATTCACAGGCATAAATGCATAATTACACATTGTGTGGAGCTATGGGGCCGTAGAAGGTACCAAAAGGAAAGCTGAGGGAGATAACTCACCTTGGGCTGGGGCTGGGGGATTCTCCATTGCCCAGGTCAAAGCTGAATTGCAATGTGAAGGCAGAGGAGTGGCCCAGCAGCCTGGGGTGCAAGGCAACACCCTGGACAGCACCCAAGGCCCCGGGGGTGCGGGGCAGAGATGGCCAGATCTCTGTGAAGCACTCAGGGTCCTTCGTGTCCCCGCTATTATGAGCTGATCCCACGCCACGAGTAAATCAGGAGAAATTCAATCTAAGGAAATAACTATTTCTAAAATCTAGATTGCTGGCTTTTCTCCCCAAAACTGTACATTCCGTTTACACAAGGAAAATACAAAGAACTTCAAAATAACAACACATAAATTTATCAATTTTAAACATTTTGCCTTGCTTCACTCTCTTTTATCTGTCTGTCTGTCTGTCTGTCTGTCTGTCTGTCTGTCTGTCTGCCTGCCTGCCTGCCTGTCTGTCTCTGTCTCTCTCTCCAGGTACATATATATGTACACACTAGATTCTGAGAAACATGCTCCTTTTTACCTTAAAAACTTTGGCCACCCCCCATTGTCTTTTCCTTTTTTTAGCATGGGAACATGGCTTCTCTGAGCTAGGGATGTGGCTTGGTGGCCAAGCAACCTACCTAACATGCACAAGGCCTTGGGTTCAAGCCCCAGAAACCCCTTACAAGGCTTGACTGAAGGAATCCTCTAATCCAATCAGTGAGTGGCTGCACAGTCCTGCTGATGCCTCCTGGAAGGGAGCCTGGCAGGTGCCTCACCCACCCTTTGCCCTTTCCAACCCCTGGGGGTCCGGCTGGCAGAGCTGGCTGGTGCTCCCCACCTCGACGCGGCCTGCAGGGCCACTTGCTGCTGCCTGTCCTGCTGTGACTGTCGCTGGCCACTACCCCAGAGAACCCTCCATCCCATGAGCTGGCTCCTGCTCCTCCTGCTGGACAGGAAGGTGCACTCTAAACTGCTTTTGAGCACCAGTGGGGCACCTGGCGCAACAGCCCTGTGGGCTGCAGAGCTGCTCTGTGACAACTGGGACATTGCCTTGCAGGGGACGCACCCATTTCAGTTCTTCTCTGTCTGTCTCCTTCCCTATGTCACCTGTCTTTTTTCTTCTCCTTTAGCCTTGGGGGGGAAGTATTCCTAGAACCTGGAGGTGCCCATCTCTCTGCCCACGCCCCCTACAGCCATGGAGGCCATGAGGGCTCTGCCCCTGTCTTTCTGCTCTACCCCAGGGCCTTTCAGGTAATGAAGCTTGAGGAGTAGCAGCTGTTGGCTGCTGAGGTGGGGGGGGGGGGGGGGCAAGCTCCGCCCTTCTGTCTGAGGCTCCTCCTGTGCTACATCCTTGTAGGTGGCTCTGGGTGGGGTGAGCCAGAGCCAGGCTATCTCTCATCACTCAGCGCCTCTCCTGGCTCGTGAACCCCGGAGCTCAGGACTCGGCAGGCCCTGGGGGCTGTGCCCCGGCCAGTGCTCCTCCGGGACCTCGGGAGCCCTGTTCGTGGTTTAAGGGGCTCCGTGTGCTTTAAGCCCCACTGTGCAGATGGATGCCATTTAAAAGCTGCCTTCCTGTCCCAAGTGAGTGGAGATTTATGCTGACTCCTCCGCATGTTACATTTTAAGATGAGGGTGGGATGAGGAGGAGGAGTCGGTCCCGTGAGCGCATCCCACATCCCTTCAGTCTGTTCATGACTCATCTGCTGGCCCAGGAACAGCCTCCCTGTCACTCGAGGAGGCCACGTTCCTGCCCTGGCGTCTGCAGAGGGCGAGGGTGCGTGGGCATCCTTCACCCTCCACATCGCCCACTCCCTCCGTGCCCAGCTCTCGCTGCCAAGTTGATGGATGGCTGGGAGGCTGTAGCTCAGTGGCTTTGGCGCTGTGTTGACAGCTGCCACCGCCATCCTGCCGGGGACCCGCAGGTGTTTTCTGGAAGCAGCCAAGAGCAGACTCTCTCTCCTAAGTGTGCTTCTTCTCAAAGTCAGTCAGGGACGCTGAGCAGGTCTGTGAGCCTGGGGAGGAGCACTCCCTTCCTCCGGAGGCCGAGTGTCACTTATGTAGTAAGTGATGCCAGCGGACTCACTGTGTATCTGAAGGAGGACAGAAGAGACAGGTGTGTGACCTACTGTCGGGTCACGCAGGGCCTCAATGGGCTATCTGGGACCCTCAGGTCAACATTCACAAGGCAGTGGGCACTGCCAAGTGCCTCATAGCAGTGGGCGGGGCATCATGGCTTGGTTGCCTGGCAACATGGCACTGTAGCAGACAGCCAACCGTCACAATTATTCATGCCTAAACTGCAATAGGCCCTAGTGCCTCCCTCTCCTCTAAGAGTCCAGCAAGTTTCAAAAATCTCTTTTTCCCTGTAAAAACCTCAGTGCAGCATCTCACCCGAGCCTGCAAACCAGCTGTTTCCTCTCACAGTCGCTGCTCTCTTGTTCTCGTTCTGGGAATCACTGGGCCTTCTGTCTGTGGAGTCACCAGGAGGAGCCAGCATTGTCCCTCAGGAAGGCCCCCGTTGTGGTGGTGTCATGGGTGATTGGATCCCCTACAGCCATGCCTATCCTGTCCCCCACCCCTGCTCTCCATCACGGGCTTGCAGCAGCCACGCTGTCCCCCACACTTTTCCGGGGCTGCACCATGGCCTCATCCACATCTGGGTCTCAGCACTGGACATTCTCTTTGCAAGGCCACACGTTCTTTCACAGAAAAATCCAGCTTGGGCTCAATGGTCAGCTCTTAAATCCCGTTCTTCTCCACCTGTTGCTTAAAATCTCCCACGCTCCCCAGACTCCTCTCCTCATCTTGTCCCCTATTCTTAGAGCCTGGAGCTTTACATGTCTGTTACAGGTGCTTGCTAACTGTGGGTCACTTTGCCCTGCCTCAGGCCAGACACCACCCTTCGGTTATAAAAAGCCAAGCCGTCAGTACACGCATACTCCCGGGCACCAGCTGCTTCTCTGTGCTGCTGCCGTGTGAGAACCTGCGGAGGGAGCTCGGCTGCACCGACCCCAGCCGGAGCCAGCTTCCACAAGGAGTATACTCTGGCTTTATTCTTTATGGTATTATATAAAAGCCATTTTACTGCAGCTATTAAAACAATCTGTGTAAACATAACTTTTATGGTCACAAGATATTCCGCATATGGCTACACAATCGTTTACTTGGCTTTCCCCTGGATACGGAGGACGCGTCTTGCCTTTCATTACCATGAGGAGGGAGACGCGTCCTGCCTCGAGTGCAGTCGGAAGTCTTCCTTCTGGGGCTTGGATGATGGTACAGAAAGACCAAACACAGTGGTGGCTTCTGCAGGAGGGTGATTTGTCCTTGCTGAGATGACAGATGCCTTTGTCGGGGAGGGTTCCCTAGGGTCTGGTCTAGACTTCAGATGCCCCCCAAATTCTCAAGTGCTTAGAGGATGGGCTGTTGGAAGCTGAGCTGATCACGAAGATTTAAATGCATTTGCAGATGAGCTTGCCCTTGAGGCCATTACTGCAGGAGAATGGAAACAGGAAGTGGGACAGGAGGCAGAACCTAGCCGGGGGGCCGGGGTCGTGAGTGACTCTGGCGACTCCATCCTGTGCCTGATCTGCTCCTCTCTGGCTTCCTGGCCTCCATGAGGTGAGTAGTTGACATCCATGCTTCCCTTCCTTCCTGGTGTTTCTGCCTCACCATGGGGTGAAAGCTTTAAACCATGAGCCAGGGAGAAATCCTCCCTTCTCTGAGCTGTTAGTCTCAGATTGTGTGACCCGCACTCAGGTCCATGGAAAGAGACGCTGGGTGAGAACAGGTCTATGGGAGAACCACAATCTTGAGATCCTCCTCCAGTGAGCAGGAGACCCCATGGCCTCCAGTTGCGCATTGTGCAATATTGTGCATCCGTGTAATTGGTAGACAGTCTCTGAGCACTTACTGTGTCAGAATGGTTTAAGCCATGTTTCTTGGGCTTGAGAGGGCCAACAGTGTGGCACCAGCAGCTTGGAGAACTTATTAAGAAGATGAACACTAGGTCCCATCCTGCACCTACTGCAGTGGGGACTCCAGAAGAGAGACCCAAAATCTCTGCTTTGGAAGCACTTCCAGGAGGTTGAGATCCACATTCAAGTTTGAGGATCGTCATGGTGGAATGGCTCAGGATGACTGCAGTGGAAAATGTCCTTGCTTTCTTTATATTTGAAGAACACACAAGGTCATAGATCAGGTTGCAAGTCTGGAAGAGAAGAAGCAGGTAGCACAGGAAAGGAAGGTGCAAGCTACTGAGACACTTGAAGAAAGGTCTAGACAGAGGGCATGGTGAGTGTGAAGACGCTCATAGTGGCAGGAAATGACATGACTCTGTCTCCACTTGGGCTGTAGATGGAACAACTGACTGAAGTGCTGTGGTGTTGGTGGGGAGACTGCAGTGGAGGCTGGTGATGTGCGATGGGGAACTGGAGGGAGGGAGGGGCAGAGGAGTCCTGCATGCCCATGCCCATGTGTGCGTGCATGTATGTGTGTGTGTATGTGTGTGCATGTGCGCGTGTGTGTGCATGCATGCTGTTATTCTAATGTTCCTAAGGAACTAGGCCTTGGTTTCTAGATCTGCAGATCTTCAGAGCAACTGCAGAAACTCTATGAGTGACAAGTACCTCCTCCTTCCCCTCTGACTGAGCAAGCCCACACAGAGCTGTGGAAAGCTGGAAAAGCTCTCCAGGGACCATGCAATTCACACCATCAGGGAAGAGCCTGAGAGGACCACCATTGCCTCCTGCTTGCGGTCATCAGGCAGCCCTAGGGCACTTTGTGGGTTGCTCTTGAACGTTCCTTATTCTGAGTTCCTATTCTTTCTATCTCAGAAGGCCATCACTACTGACTTTTCTGAGGTATGAAATGCTGGGTTCTCACCTAGCACTGCCTCTCCAAGCACACGCCCTCTGAGGCAGAGAGGGCCTGCTGCTAGTGTTTGCGCGGTAGACAGGGAGCACGGGACTGAGAGAGTCCCCCTTTGTCAGCTTAAGGCTAAAATTATGCAGCATGGGTGGAAGATTCAGCTCCCAGTTGGAGGAACTCTGTGTGTGATCGCATCTTTATATTTGGAAAAGGGGAGAGAAAATCCTCTTCATGTTGTTGTTGAATCTGGTCCTTTATGTGAGCCTCAGGCAAGATTTGAGAAGCACTCATGTACACCACAAAATGGCACCTTGGCCCCAGTTTGTAGCCGCTGCTCATGGAAGTGATTCACCCGCCTCCGATTGTGAGGGTGCCCCGAAGCCAGCAGGCTGAGTTGAATAATGTGACAGCCGCGGTGCGACAGAAAATGGTAATCCGATCAGTATTTATTCCCCTTCCACCCTGCAGGTTACAGCGGAGAGGAGGACTCAGCCCTTTCGATTTACCTGTGCATCAATCATGGGCAAATGTTTTAAAGTGGTGAGCTCTGTGGACTGCCCAAGCTAGGTAGCAGAGCGGAGGTTCTAATTTAATGATAATGTTTTTCTCTTAGATTCTCATTTGGGTCAGCACTTTTGAAACGACATATATTTGGCCAAAATGACTTAGTCTGAGTTTGCACAACTTAAGTGTCCAGAGCACATTAGGGCGAAGGAGAGGTGGAAGGTGGAAGGCAGGTGTTTCACTGAGGCTGAAACCCACAGAAAGCTTCCTGTGTAAGTATTAACCTCTAGATGCTGTCAGCATCTTTGGGATCACATGTTTATAAAACCTTTATTAGATTCTTAATAGAGCCAGAACCTAATGTGCTAGTCAGCTTTCCATTACTCTAACAAAACACCCAGCATAATCAATTTAAAAGAAGAAAGATTTCCTTTTGCTCCTGGCCTCAGAGTTTCTGTCCATGGTCCTGACTCTGCTGCTTTGGGCCTGCGGCAGAGCAGAGAATCCATTCAAAGGAACTGCTCATCTCACAGCACTTGGGGAGCAGAGAAAGGGGAAAACGGCCCTGCAGCCCCATCCCCTATGACCTCCTTCTGGGTGTTGCCTCTTAAAGGTTCCCCCACCTGCCAATAGTGCCAAGCTTGGGATAACCTCTAGCCTTTGGGGGCCGCTTCATATCCAAATTGTAGCAGCCTCATAATAAGGTTCTTTTTTTGTGTGTGTATCTTTTTCAAACAAGAGGTGAGGCTCAACACTTTCCTGGGGTTCTCACTACCTATAGACTGTCACACTCCCCCTTATCCTCACTTTGGGTCCCTCAAAGAGCCCTTAATTCACTCCTCCTTCCCAGAACTGGGCCACCAGACCCCAAGCCAGTGGCATGGGGGTCTTCTTATGGAGGTAGCTCATTGCTCAGTCTCTGTCCCCACCCCTGGCCTGCGAGCCCTTTCAGCTCAGGGGTCGCATGCTAATTTTAGTCATGGTGTCTCAGCATCTTTCTATAGAGGTGGGTCTTACACACGGTGGCATTTGAAAGCCATGAGATCAAAGCTCAATTACTCTATGGTGAAAGCTTGGCATGAGATCTTGAGAATGAGAAAACATAAGTGCAAGCAGGAAAATGACCACGTACCACACGAGCCTGCTGCGTGGCCGTTTATCATTTCCATTCACAGACAGCAGCTGATTTTAAGGGAGTTGGAGCGATACAATTTTTAATTCCACACAAAAATCCGTACAAAACCAAAATACCCATATTCTGACTAATGAAAATGTCCTCTACCTGACGGATGCCTTCAAACAATAAACAAGTTCCATTTCAGTGGACAGAACAACTCCTCCTCCTTGTCTCCTCCTCCAGGAAGCCTCCCTGCCTCCTCAGACCACCTCAGATGGGCTGCGGCTCCACAGACAGCCCACATAGATGGGAGAAGCCCTGGCTGACGTCAGCATGGGAGCTCCAGGAGCTCCCAGAGGAGAAACGGAAGTGAGGAGAGTCATTCCTCCTGCAGCTGGGAATCACCTGGCCAAGGTCAGGGTAATGTCATGCTCCTGGGGTTTCAAGAGAAGTGGACATAGGGATGCTTTCATGAAAATGAACAGCCTCTCTTTCTCTCTCTCTCTCTCTTTCTCTCTCTCTCTCTCTCCTTTAAAAAGAAAAGGTGCACATCACGTCATTTTGTATGAAAGCTAAATTCAAGCAGGACCACATCCTTCAAAGGAGAGTCCCTGGCCATGCACAGTGGGCTATGCTAGTAACGTAACTTCTGGTGTTCCCTTGGTGCTGGAAGCAGTCTTGCAGACTGAAGGACACATGGACCTGTGCTGTGGATCCTCAGGACAGCTCTGAGTGTCCAGGCCACATGTGTGGCCCTGTGTCAGTGTGGCGAGGAGGGACACGTGGTAGGTGGCTGACCCGTGTTGTCTTGGTGGCTGTCCCCCAGGCCTCTTTTACCATTGCTGATTCTGATGGAAGTGAGACAATACCATCATCCTGACAGAGAAGTCAGGCTGGGGAGGGATGCAGAGGACTAGCTCTTTTGGAGGCGTTGGGCTGCTTTTACTCCACCCACAATGAGAGGTCATTCAGGAATTCCACAAGGACATGGCATGACCTGCTTTGGGATTTCATGGGACTTTCTTACCTCTGGGCCTTGGACACACAGATCAGGTGTGGAACCAGCTCTGCACCAGCCCTGGGAAGGCTGTGCTTGGCTCAGGCTTCCAGCTCTCACTGGTGTCGCCTGCCTGGTCCCCACTGCCTCTCCAGTCTGCAGCCCCAAGTTGGTAGCACGAGTGCGGGACAGAGAGAGGCCAAGGCATTTCGGGGTGAAAGGGAAATTTTGGGCATGTCTTCTGGGCTCTTCTCAGAGGCCCCTCCTCACTGAGGAAGCTCTCAGAGTGGGGAGAGGTGGGCTCCCCAGGATTGCAATGTTTTAAGAGGAGAGAATAATGCAATACAAATGAAAGGTCATGCATAAAGTACCATAATTACTTCAGCCTGGGGCTCTGAGGACTTTAACTGAAAGGCCAATAAAGGCCAACTGAGGGCATATCCAAGCTGTAGTTTCTGCCGATATAGGTGACATTTAGAGAAAAACTTATCTTGCAGATGTTCTAAAGGTTGGAGAAGGCTAAGGGTCAGGAACTTCTGCCTTAGCCTTCCAAAGGTCTGGAATGAAGCTCTGTCACCTTCTCCTAAGGCTGTATCTGTTAGAGTTTGATAGAGCTCTAGCAGGCCTTCAGTGTGCCCACCCATCCGCGGACCATGCCTGGTATGCAGGATTCCTCTTCTGTTGCTAGTGGTGCTAGATCCTGCCTGGATTCCTTCCCTCTCAGCAGCCATGGTGACGTCATGAGGGCTAATTCTAAGGCCCTGGCACAGGCAGGGCCTTCCTTGAGCTGATGACCCAGGTTGGAAGCCGTGCGTTGCATCCGTGTGCCGGTGTTCAGATCTGCGTTAGTATTGCCCTTGGCCTCGAGATTGGCTTGAGCACTCTGGCTCTTGCACTCCAGTTGCCCCGATCCTGTCTCTTGCTTGGGGTCTTTGCAGCTGCTGTGCTTCTCTGTACGTGAGCCCCTCTTTCCCCAGGGCTTGGTCCGGCCAACTCCTTCTCAGCACTGGGCTTTCCTTGGGTGCTTGATCCTCCAAGCATCCTCGCAGCCAGGCCACACGGCCCTTTTCCGTCATGCCATCTGCAGCCTCTCCCAGAGCCTGCACCTTGGCATGGCGTCATCATGCCTCCTGCTTTGCACATAGCTCCCTATCCTCTTCCTAGCATCATGAGGTAAGCGCCAAGGGAAAAGAGGTCACGCAGGTCTTGTTCAGAGCAGTTGCTCTGGTGACAGGTGCTGCTGGCTCCTCAGAGGCCCTCAATGCGGGCCTGCCACGTGAACGAGGAGGCTGTTGCTATGACACAGGTGACTACGCATCATCCCTGCTGCTTGGCTAGTGTTGCTTTATGCTCTCATCCGTCTCGATGACGTTTTCCTTAAAAATAATGCAGCAATAAATATCCTGTGCATTTGGTTTTGGTTGCTTGTGGAAAATGTAAATCAGATCTATTCATAAAAGCCGATTAGCGTGCACTTGAAAGTTTTTGTGGGTGCTGTCAAAAGGCCTTCGAAGATTTAAACTGTTTTTAATGCCTACCAGACAGAGCAATGCTGGTTTTCCTCCTGTTCCCTGAGAAGATTGGATGATGTCAATGGCCTGCTCAGAGTGGAGAGTGCACGGCATGTGGATCGGTATTCTCCTTCTAGAGAATGTCTGTGGGCTCAGGTCTTGGGTGCCAGCAGCTGAAGACTATGTGTGAGTGTGTGTGCATGAGCATGTGCACATTCATGTTTGTGCATATATGTGCACAAACATGCATGTATGTGTATAAGCATGTGTACATGTGTGTAAGAGCATACATATGTGCATATATGTGCATGAGCATGTGTGTATGTGTGTATAAGCATGTGTGCATGTGTGTTTATGTGTGCATGTGTGTGAACATGTGTGTGTGTGTGTGTGTGTGTGTGTGTGTGTGTGTGTCTGTATGTGCAGTCTGCGGTCTGTAGGAATATGCTTGAAAAGCCAAAGCTACTGCTGAGAAGCACTCACACATGGTAGGAAGGAAGGGCCATGTGGGTCCTAACAACGTTCCTTCAGGCAAGATGTGGAGTTCAGATGGGTTCTAAAGTCCTTCTTTAAAAAGCAGGACTTATTCCACAGTGTCTCAGTTACTTCTCTCTCATTGCTGGGACAAAATACCCAACACTCCAAATTAAGGAAGGAAAGCTTTATGTATCTCATAGTTAGTGGAGGTTTCTGTCCATACTCAGCTGGCTCCCAGGCAGAGTTGCACATGGCAGAGGGCAGCTGTTCATGGCGGCAGAAAGCAGCACAGAGCAAAGGGAGGAGCGGTGGCTGTGGCAGCCGGTGAGCCTCTCACCCCTCCTTACATTGTACTGAGGCTCTCTGCGCAGGGTGGGTGTGGCTCCCACATCCATAATCCCAGCATTGGATCATGAATTAATCACAAACTCTAGAAGTCACCCCAGTGACTGTATGAGGCTTTGGGGGGACAGCTGGACAGAAAGCATAACACACGGCCGTCATCAATCTGCATCAGGAGGGACCCCATAGTGGAAATGGGGTCACACCATCACTCGTAGATTACGGAAAGTTCCTCTGGGTTTTGGAGAAGCATAGAAAATATCCTGAAATTATAATATCTGCTTCTACAGCATTAAAATCAAACTCTATGGAATACTCAGGCAGAAACTTAGATCTGGTGTGGAACCTGAGATGGGATGCAAGTCTAAATTTTGAGTGAGATGAGAATCTGTTTTTAAGATCTCACTTTAAAATAGTCGTCAGGTGTAAGAGTAGCAATTTGTTGTAATTGGAGAGCCGTCCACGTTGCAGATGCAGTCATGAGGGTGGTTTTGTCACATCAAATGACAAACAGATATACCTGCCACTGTTTGAGGAGACTTAACAGGCATTTGTGCAAATGCTGTGTTATTTTCCATGCTGGGGGATGCCTTCCAAGAACAAAGGCTGTATGAAAAGCACATCACAAACACAAAAGCCTTCCCTTGGACAAATAATGACAGGTTTTAAAATAGCTTCTACTTATGGCAAACACAAGAGGAAAGGGGTAGGAACAGATGCATTTTGAAATCAGCGTAACACAATAGATTTTTATAAAGCTCTGATGGGTAGGTACTCTATGTGCTAGGGAATACGTTAAGTCCTTTGCAGGTCTTCATCTGATCTAGGGCTGTGGTCCTGGGGATGAACTAGGGCCACTAGGACCATCAGCTGATGGGGCTGGGGAGCTCAGGGAGGTTGAGTGTGTCCATGTTTGCGTCATTGATGAGGCCTACAGCAGGGTATCTATCTATCTATCTATCTATCTATCTATCTATCTATCTATTACCTATCTATCTATTATCTATCTATCTATCTATCTATTATCTATCTATCTATCTATCTATCTATCTATCTATCTATCTATCTTTCTATCATCTATTTATTTATTTTTGCTATACTAGGGATTGAACTCAGGACCCTTTGCCAGGTAGGTGCTTATTCTACTAAGCTATCTCCACAGCCCTACAGCAGGGTCTTGATCAGCTTCAAGCAAAGGAATATCCAATTTCTAAGAAAAAGCTGGACTTTCTTTCTTTCTTTCTTTCTTTCTTTCTTTCTTTCTTTCTTTCTTTCTTTCTTCCTTCCTTCCTTCCTTCCTTCCTTCCTTCCTTCCTTCCTTTCTTTTTGTATTTAGTACAGGTTCTACAGGGTCTCACTACAGATCAGACTTGTAGTGATTCTCCTGTCTTCAGCCTCCCGAGAGCCGGGGTTATAGGAGCACACCACCACGCCTAGTTTCAGTCACTGTCTCAGCACACCCCAGGGGTGGGGCTGGCACAGCATGCTGGGGATCCAACCCTGGCCGCTGCGCTCTGCCTAAGTAGGCGCTTTAGTACACTGAGCTACCTGGTCGGCCTTGGACCTTATTCTTAAACCTTCCAGCTTCCAGAATTGTTAGGCCTATCAGCTGTTTATGCTGACCAGTCTATTGTATCTGGTTACAGAAGCCCAAACTGAACCCACACTTACTGTTAGGGTTTTCTAGTGTTTTTGCCTGGGATATTTTTTCTCTGATATTTTCTTACCCATGGGTGTTCACTATTGCCCTATAGATGAGAGTTTGTATCCCCTTTCCTCAGAATTCCCCTTCCCTTGTTTCTTTTCTTCTTTCTTTTATTTCTCTCCTTCTTTCTCTCTTTTTCCATCCTTCTTTCCTGGTGAGGGCGCTCCTCCTGGCCGGCAGGTGGCGACCCTCTTCTCACTGTCACCCCATGCAGCTCTACTCTGTCTCCGGCTCTCTCTTCAAGGAAGCTAATCCCATGTTTGATCCTGCACCTTGATGGCTTCATCTAAACCCAGTTGCACTGGTATCTTGGCTCACAAGTTTAATTTGTTCCAAGATTCTAGAGAAGATGGTCAGGCTGGGGAGACAGCTCCACAGCATAAGTGCCTGCCTGGCAAGTGCGAGGACCCACATTAAGTTCCCAGTACCACACACTGTACTGACCCCAAAACTGTGTATGGTGGTGCACACCTGTAATTCCAGCACTGGGGAGGCTTAGGCAGGAGGATCACTATGAGTTTGAGTTGTGCAGTGAGACCCTGTACTGAATGAATGAATGAATGAATGAATAAGTAAATGAGAGAAGATGGCCATGCTCATATTTGTGTGGGGAAGAGGGCTGTGGTTGTGTTTGTCATCCTATGCAGAGTTTGCAAACAGGAGCAAAATTTTGTCAAATCCATGCGTTTATGAATTGTTAGAAGGCATTACTGTACCTCCCGCAACACAGGTTGCCCCAATACCATTTTATTGGAGATTATGGCTTCAATATATGTGCCTTAGTTGTGGTTTCCATAACACTGAGAGAGAAAGTGAATGACTGAAAAACAAAACAAAACACAACACAACAAAAGCCAACCCAACCCAACCCAACCCAAACCAAAACACATTCTGTGCAAAGGTGAGGGTAGACCAGAATGCCGAGAAGTCTGCCAGCCTGAACCACCAGGGCTGGCAAGGAATCGCCCTCTCCCACTGCTTTCGAGGGACCCAAGGATGGAGAGAGGCACCTTCTGAGCTGAGGGGCACAGGAGACATCGGTCTACAGCTTGGTGAAGATGGAATGTGGTTGGAAGGCTCCTTGCAAACCATGCCCCATGCTATGCAGAACATGACACCACCCATGGAAGCCACTGATAACTAGAAAACCCACGTCCAGTGCAACTCCGGCCCAGAGGGGCCCAACTCACGTGCAGCTCAGCGTCAGAGGAATCAAAAGCACCCACAGCACAGCCAGCATGTGTCTCAGCCTTGGCTGCCCATGCAGATCGTGTATGGCTTTCAACCAAAAATAAGGGGGCACAGGAGAAAAATCAAGCCACATAAACAAAAACAGTACACTGTCTGCTGCAGAGACAAATCCACCAAGAGCACCAGACTCTGATTTGACTTAGGTATGAGAATATTTTTAAAAGTTAAAAATAATTACAGTTAATGTAGCTATTGTATAAGGAATGATTAATAACTGCCATGTAGGTTTAGGTAAAGCAGGTTATTGTAGAGCCATGAGGCTCCATCCAAATCCCATCCCTTGCTTTTTTTTTCCCCCCTTTGATGGTACCAGGAATCAAACTCAGGACCTTGTGTTTGCCAGGCAAGCATGCACTCTACTGAGCTATCTCCCCAGCCTCCACCCGTTGCTTTGAACACACCATCCTGTTTGTGGTAGTTGATACATTGTGTCAACTTGAGGAAGCTTAGCTGGATGCTCTCAGCTGGCTTCAGGCTGTGGGGATTCCATCCTGCAGGATGCGGAGGGCCTGCCCTGGGACGTGATTGGTTCCACCCTAGGGCCTGCCTGGCCGCCCCAGAGTGACTCAGCACAAAAAGTGTATAAAAAGAGCTGAGGAAGACTTTGTATGATCAGCCTAGCCTAGCCCTGCCCTGGCTGCTTCCTGCCTGGCCCAGCTCTGCCCCACTTCCTTGGAGAAGTCCTCGTCTTTGGAGGAGCTTGATCTTCTCAGCCATGCCACTCTGGAGGAGTTCTGCACCAGCACAGAATTTGGAAGAGAGAGGCTTGATGGATGCCACAGCTGCTGCTCCTCCTCTGCTTTTCATTGTTTTCTGCCGCCTTGGAGCCAGCGGAGTGTGAACTGAAACCTCCACACACTGTGAACTAAATAAACCTTTCCTCCCTTCGTTTTGAGTGTCGGGTATTTGTCCCAGCAACGAGTAAAAAGTCACTGAGACACCATTGTTCTTGCCTTTCGCTGGGGCAGCTCTGGAGTCCTCCTTCGTGAGTGTCACCAGCTGTGGTGTCCCGGCTGCCTCAGTGTCCTGAATGGATTAAAAATGCGTATGCCAATATTTGCCAAATGGAAACAGGATGCTGGGTCCTCATCCACCCTGTTCCCTGGCTGCGACGCTTGTGCCGCTTCTGACTCCGCCCCACAGGGGGATGGTTCCGAGAGGGCGGCTTCTCAGTCAGCGCTGCTCTTCCACTCCCAAGACCTACTTAAGCAAGGGTGCATTTTGGGCAGTTGGGGAGCAGCACTGTGAAGGATGCTGGGAGCTTGGCACCTAGAGTCTGCAGGACCTGCTGCTCTGCCTATGCGGATGGCACCGTTGTGTGTCCCATCCCAGCTGCCATATAGGGCTGCACAGCGGCTCACATAACCGGCTGCCACTCATCAAGACGGGCACACTGTGGGCCGGTCCGCATCCCTCAGGAACTTTGCCATGCAGTGTTATTGAGCTGCAAACCCCCCGCCCCCATCGGTGCTTCCAGTGCTGTTGGTCCATACTGGCTTCCTGGAATCCACCTCCAGAAAGCACGATTAAGCCGTTGCTTCTCGGCAGGGCCTGTTAACTTTCATAAACCTCACCTCTCACAGAAACTGCCTCTGGGTAGTATTTTCCTTGGTCTTCGGGCAACCTACTCCACTGCCCCAGCATTCTTCAGTTCTGGCTCTAACATGTTCAGAGTAATCGTTGCAAACTTAATATTGCTTCTCTTTCAATATTTAATAGAAAAAGTAGAATGAAATTCATGATGGCTTAGAAGACCGGAGAAAGATGATCAACGAACTCCATGACATCAACGTTTATTTAACATCGCACCCAACAGCAGCACGATCCTGCCCTTTGTCAAGTAGGGATGGAATGTTCAACAAGACAGCTCGGCTTACCTAAGGCTAAGAACCCAAACCTCAGAAGCTGTCATGATCACAGAGGCAAGAAGTCTCTGGGAAATAGTGGCCAGTAGAATTTATGAACATAGGTGGAAAAGTTAAGAGGAAGAGAGAAGAAAAATTTAAGCATTAGCTACTCCTTTCAATGTTCCAGCAGAAATCAGCAGTACAATTATCCAAGCTAACCTG
>PVKN010005426.1:0-30779 GCA_004027915.1 Capromys pilorides | reverse complement strand
CCTGAATTTCCCCATTATCAGTGCCTATGGATTATTCCTATCACATGGTAAGATTGAGCACCTTTTCAGATGTTAATTAGCCATTTTGATTTTTCCATGAATTGCTCGTTTAATTACTTTTATTTTTTTTTATTAGTGGATTGTCTTTTTTGTATCAGTGCATATAACTTCTTTCTCTCTTAAGAATATTAACCCTTTGTCGTTTATGGTACTGTTATTTGCTCATGATCTGTTGCTTGTCTTTTGTCTATTGTAACATATTAAACTTGTTTTTGTGAATGAGTTTTTCCTTTTTTCTTCACGAACATTCTCCAGTGTCACCATTTCCCACTCCTCTTCAACTGGACAAACTCCTCTGCCCCACCCCGACGCTTGAATATTCCCTTCTCTTTGTTACCAACCCCAATCTTTGCTCAGCCATGCAGTCTTGCTTTCCTACCATTCCCCCCCACAAGCATTACCACTGAGGGCTGAGAAAGGGCCTGGCAGTTAAGGTGTATATCCCTCCCCTCCATTCCTCAGCATTGCTGCAACAACACCCTGACAACTTCCAACATACTACTGTTCCCACCTTGTCTCTGCTCACCACACACCTACCTCACCAACGACCCCACACTACTGTGCTCACAGTGCCTGATGGCTTGCTAGTGTGCACATAGCATTTTCAGTCTTTGCTCCTGTGGTCCCACACTTCTCCTTGACATTATAACAGTACCTTCTGTCATCTCTCATCATGGCACCCCACTGGGACCCTTACCTTCGCATATCTGCCTAGCACCCAAACTTCAGTCATGGTAAACACCACAAGAACATGCGACCTTCTAGCTCTGCTACCATTGAAAAAGTTTGAAATAGATCATTAGCTAGGTTTAGGACATAATCCCAGCACTCTAGTAGGGTCAAGCAGCAGGATCTCAAATCTGAATCCAGTGTGGGCAAATTAAGGACTTGTTGAAACCCTGCTGAAAGAAGAAAAGAAAGGAAGGAAGGAAGGAAGGAAGGAAGGAAAGAAAAAAATATAAGGAAGGAAAGAAAAGGGAGAAAGGAAAGAAAGAAAAGGAAAAAGGATAGAATGAAAGAAAGAAAGAAAGAAAGAAAGAAAGAAAGAAAGAAAGAAAGAAAGAAAGAAAGAAAAGAAAAAGAATGCAAGCAAGCAAGCAAGCCTGGCTTCAATCCCCAGTACTGAAAAAAAAATTAGATCACAGTTTTACTTTTAAATAGGACAAAACTTACTATGTTGTATACATGTTAACTACTTTTCCCAATCAGTGCATAAATTAATGACAAATCGGGACTTTGCTGTTAGGTTGTACTTTCCTTGCTAAACTACTTAAAGTTAGCTTGCAATTCCTTTGATACCCTGTCTGTTCCGAAATTTTACCCAGGTTCTACAGACCTTTCTGTCTCCCTTAAGCTCAAAGCAGACAAGGCAAGTGAGCTTACTTGAACGGAGACCTTAAACCCATTTTGGACTAGTGTGTTTTCACTACTTTGTAGAGTATTCAAGTGGCATAAAATAAATTAACCTCATAATCCCAGTTTCAAGAGGAATAAAAAACAAAAGAAACAAACAAACAAAAAAAACTTCTGTGTCCCGTTCCACCCCAAAGCCCCACTGAACAGGTCCAGCTGGAATCTAGTCTGTGGGATAAAAAAGCGCTAGCATGTGCCACAGTTAAATAGCTTGCTATATAAGTGACAAAGCAAAGAGCTCTTAATTAGCTGACATTTATAGATTTCGTACTGGGTACCCCTCACCAGGATTCCAAAGCCAAATGTGGGTGTAAATAGATTTTCTTCATCCTCAAACACTGTGGATAATATTTGGCAAAATACTCAATTTCCCTGGCTCTTTTCCACATTTGCTATTTTCACAATGCTTAAGTCCCATATGGAAAAGCAAGAACGTTGAATAGAAGGCCTCGATTATGTCCCCTCCCCCAGTGCGGGCCATATGCTCGGTCACTGCACCACCTGGTGGCTATGTCTGTAAACTGCAAGGCTTTGCCCGTTGGCAACCTGCCAAGATTCTCCCTCCTGAAGCTTTGCAAAGACTCTGTCGCAACCTTCCTTTGTGTCTTTTATCTTACAGCTACAAAATTTGAACGGGACAAACTGCAGTAAGGCATACCCACTGTCTCATAACCTGTCACTCTTAGGGTGTCCGTGTGTCCACAAACACACATATGCAAGTTCTGCCTCAATTAGCTTTAAAGATTCAATCAGAAATCCTGAAACTCAAATAAATGGTCTTCAAAAATAGATACTCCAAACTAGTACAAACTTTCCTCATTTAACGATCTGCTTGTTCAAGGGTTGTTCAAACTTACCACAAAGGCATGGTTCGTGGACTTACAATCTTTTATTTTTGTACAGTTCTGTGCATCTTGCTAATAAGCCTCAGGGCCTTTTTTGTACAGTACACCCAGCTTATACAGTACTGTAATTTTGGCTGATTGCACTGTAGGGTACAGACTGTCATTTTATTTTCTACTATACAGTGCAGTACCGCATGTAAGAGCTATGTAAATAAAAGCAAGTTCATCAAGTTGGAGCTTCCTTTGACCATTTCTTTGTTCTGAATATTATAATGTACATATGTACATACTATAAATAATTTCTTATTTAATAACTAACTCACTTAACGACCTAGTTTCAGGAATGGAGGCTGGTTGTTTAAGAGGAATGTTTGTGCACTAAATCTGAGTCAATCAAACAAGTATAATACACTCAGGGGACAGATAAATAGCTCAGTGGAATAAGTACTTGTCTGGCAAGCACAAGGTCCTGAGTTCAATTCCTGATATCTCAAAAAGAAGAAAGAAAGAAAGAAAGAAAGAAAGAAAGAAAGAAAGAAAGAAAGAAAGAAAAAAAGAGAGAGAGCCAACAAGATGGTTCAGTGGTCTAAAGCGCCTGCTTAGGAAAGCTCAGGCAACTGCAGGGACTGCGGTTCGATTCCTGGCACCACACGCTGCGCCAGCCCCACCACCAGGGCAGGCTGAGCCAGCCACAAAATAAATAAATAAAGGAACAAACAAAACAAGCAAACAAGTAAAATAAATAAAATTTTTTTAAAAAGAAAGAAAGATCAAATAAGTATAATGCACTCAGCATGTCACTGGCTTCCATTGTAGCAGTACAGCGACTGTCAGTTTGTAGGCTCCAAAAAGGGAGGGCTGAGTCTAGACCATGGTGTTGGCTTTATAATACATCAGATTGGCTGGGCTAAACTGCATTTCCCAGGATTCCCTTTCCTTTGTGTTTTAATTAAAATGGTCACAAAAAATTCTTAACAGTGATCTGCAGGGTAGAAGGGAAGCAGCAAACATCTTGCCACTCACATACCTCGTCACTTACCTGCGGGCTCATTTTGCCTGTGGGGGGTATATCTGGGCCTATGACTGCTCCATCTTTCTTGTATTCTTGAGCTTCCCCAATTTCTGAGCCAAGCATGTATGTTTAGCTCTGTGACCAAGTGTCTTGGCCTCTGCGGGACATCCTTGACTTTGAGGTCAAGGCAGTAGGTGTAAAAGTGGGTTTCTGGCCATCCTGATCGGTTCTGCCATGTTCTTGCTTTTCTGTACTATCAATCCATCTTATCCTTTCCCAATCGTGGGCTCCAAACTTCAGCATCAGACACAGAAATCTAACCAGCTTCTACAGCTTCACATCAAATCCCTTGTGAGTCTGCGCCTCTCATTCAACCTCTGATGGAGGCAAGCACATGACAGCTGGACCTCACACAGAGCAAGCCCCCTACCCATGAGCTTCCTTTCACCTTGGAGAAGCTTTTCCAAAATACGGTCCAATGAGGATGTCTCAGACAAATTTCTCCACAAGAAAATTTTAATTGGTATAGGGTAAGATATTGGTAAGGGAAATAAGGTTGGCACACACAAAAACAAAATTTAAGGTGCTATGTGATAAGCTTTTAAGAGATGTTTAATTTGCTGAGATTGACTTCCTAAGGATCTCATATATAGCTGCATAGAAAGGATCACGAATATCCTACTTCGTCCCATCCAAGCATATGCCTGCTGTGCTCTGATTTTTCAAAGTATGTGCCAATCAGGTGGGACAGCCTTCTGACTTGTCACATAACAGGCTGTTTATTGTGGGAAGAAAGCTTGGCTGGAGCAGTCACCAGGCTGCAGCGTGCCGAAGGTCCGATTCAGTCAATAAACAGATGCTGAGCATCCATACTGTATTCCTTCCCCCTGATACCGTGCTTCTTTGTATGGCGACCTCCTTTTCAGCTTTCCTGTCTCCTATTAAAGGTCACACCCTGGAGCACTTTCTTGAGTCACCCTAAATACATCCTCTGTATTATCTTGTGTTACTTTGCTCTATGTATTTCCTTGAGGGATTAAATGCACGTTGGAGGGAGAATGGTCATGCACATGATTGGGTGGGGGAGCAAACAATGGAAATAGAGCAGAGCAGAGGGAGGGGATCAGGCTAGATCATAAGACAGAAAACAGTATACTTGCACTGTTCAGAGGTTAAGAAGTGCAGGAGAAGGGTGTGATGGGAGATTTCAATGAACTTCTCTTGGTTGGAGCCTGGTGTGTGAGACAGCCAGGACAGTGCGGTCCAGATCACGCAAGCTACACTAAGAATTTGGGATGATGTGCAAGTATATTCATTGAACATGCTCCATTTCTGAAGATAGAATTTTGTTGAAAAACTATAAATACGTAGTCTCACTAGAGATTCAAATGAAATGCAAAGAATAGTACTAGCTCATTACTAAGAATAGTGCTAACTCCGAGTTCTATTACTGAAGATGATCTTAGTTTTCAGAACAAAAGACGGAGCATAGGGACTGACAATAGGCTGAGGTAATATAACCACTAAGATTGTCATGGAAAATGCAGGGCACAAAGTGGCTGCGTGAATCTCAGAGGCTCCTTGTGATACATGAGGAATTCAGAGTACGGAGCTCAGTACACCACACACATGTGAAACAGAATCCTCAGTATTGCTAAGGATAAACATTTTCATTATCCTTAGCCACAGCAAAAAGAATGGGTCTGCCAGCATCAGACAGGTGCTAGCATGCCCAACCAAATGCCCAGTGTGTGCCAAACACAGCACAAGACCCTATGAGGGAAGAATTACAGCAAAATATAATGAGAAGCTAGAAATCTCCTTTTTGCAGAGATCTTAGGTAAAAGCATTTCCTTTTATTTATCGTAAATTCAAGTATAGGATAACGTGTCAGAATACAATGAATGAGAAAGAATATGAAACATTTTCAAGAAAAACAGTGTAGGTGTTTCATTAAAATGTACTCAATGAATAAAGCATATCCATCAAAATAATAATCAGGTGATCTGGTGGTAGAAATATTTGCCTCTAATAGTCAATCAAATTTGCAAGTACCAGAAATATGTTCTAAAATACTTCAAATTCTCTAACTCATTTAATCATTACCATAAATCAATAGGATAAAATGGTTACAACTTAAATCTTACAAATGGACAACATAAGGATCAGAGGGGTAAAATTTTTTACCCTGGGTCACACAGAGCACAAGGGGGAGGACCAGGAGACTGGCTCGGGAGACCGTGCTTGGGACCATTTCACTATTGCAGCAAAAATGCCCAAAAAAGATTCTGAGTTAGGTTCAAGGTCAATAGTCCTTTCAACAGAAGCACAAAAGAAAAGTCAAAGTGCTGAAACTCATTTATGTGTGTGGTACATGCCGCACTCAGAAAGAGCAGGGATTGAGTCTCAGCTCTGCTGCTGTTTCCCTGTGCAACATTAGGCAACTCATTCACTCTCTCTGGACTTCAAGACAAACCTGGGGTTCTGGGACCACGTATTGTAAAATGAGATTAGGCTCTCTGGGATCTCACCCTCGCCTTGCCCTTTGGGCCAAGTGGCATTTGGAAACTCCTGCTTTCTCCTGGCCAGACTGAGGCCTCCATAGTCCCAGATGGCAGGGCAGTTATAGGGCAGGATGAGGTCTGCTGAGGACAGTAAAGGGGGAGCACCCAGGTGGGGAATCTTAACGTGCTTCCTTTGTGATGTTAAGCTCATTCCCTGTCTCCTCCATCACTGTTCCTGGGAAAGTGCCCTCCCCTCCCCCTGTGCTTCTCACTGGCAAAGACATGTGGGCCACAGAAGGGGTCTTTTTGCTTGCCCCACCTGAGGCTCTGACACCACGGCCCGTTTACACACATTCGAAATATTGTCTCTGTTTCTATTTCATCCTTCTCTGTGCCCCTCATACATGCAGCTGAGGGTCTTGGCTAAGTCCTCAGTACTGGGGAGGGGGGGTCAGGGGGCTGTGCTTGGGACCCTTTCATTGAATTGGGATAGAAAATGGAACACGGTTTTGTCTGACGGTGCTAGAGCAGAAAAATGTTTTAAACATGCTTTCAGGTGACATCCAAAGAATTTCTGATGCTTTCCAACTGCCTCACCCACCAAGTGTAGACAACATATCTCCTCTTCAGTACACAGAGGCACCGTGCATACACTGTTCAGTGAGAAATGAGAAATGCCACATATACAACACAGTAGGCTCAGTTCAGACCACAAACACCAAAACCATTTTGTTGAAGATCAAAATACTCTCAGCTCTAGACTTGAACCAAAAAATTTTAACTGTGGAAAGCAAAGTACAGAAACACAGCTCAAAGGCCGATGAGATAGCTCAGTTGACTAAAGCACCTAATTAGGCAAGCTTAGGCAAGCACAGAGACCGTGCTTCAATCCGTGACACCACATGCCACCCCTACCCTTTCCCCAGGGTGGGCTGAGCCAGCCAGAGTCCACGCAGGCATGGTGGTGCATGCCCGTAATCCCAGTAGTGGGGAAGCTGAAAGCAGGAGGATTGCCACAAGTTCAAGCTGCATAGTGAGACCCTGTAGCAATCAAATACATAAATAAAAGCAGTAAAGAAATACAGGTCAAAGGTGCTAAGAAATTACCCCAGAGAGTGTGTACTGTGGTTCCCCAGAGGAAGGACAAGTGCTACACAGGTCCCAATCCACAGACCCTGGGGAGAGCCAGGTATTTTGTGAGGGTTTCTAAATGAAACAAACAAATAAACAAACAAAACCGACATTAATTACTGGAACTTCCAGGATTGATTTGCTAGCTTGACTCTATCCAGAGTTCAGTGGTCCCCACCTCTAGCTGCTGTTCTGAAGGAAGCGTCTATTCTAGAAGAGAACTCCAGATGGGCCAAGACAAAGGCCTTGGAGTCAACAGACCTGGATGTGCAACCCAGGCTTGCCAATTACAAATTGTGTGGTCTGACATGTGTCTCTTACTTCCCCATATAATGGGGAGGTTACAAAATGCTCCTGTCTCTTTGGAAGAATAAAACGAAGCTTCTAGAAAGCAATCCATATTGAATACTTACAGACAATGTCTGGGAGTTGCTTCATTATATTATAGACTAGAGGGAAATTTAAGGACAAAAAGTAAATGACATCAGTCTAGTGTTGACCATTACAGAAGCCCAGTGTTAGCGTAAAGGAACTTTGTCCTTCTAGTTTTGTATGAGTTTGAGTCTTCGTATAGTAAAATGTTTTAAATAATGAAAAAAATATATAGACTGAGTTATGAACTTAGAACTGGGTTGGATTATGAAGTCATGGGCAAGTTAATTAAGCTCTCCTGAGTCTCAGCATACTTCTATGTAAGATGTGGGAAATAACTATTCCTGCTTCACAGGATGGCTGTGAAGATTAGATGAGACCATGTGGCTAACAGCCTTATTGCAGTGTCCCAGCTAGAATCTGATTTCAGTACATATTAGCTGCCACCACCACTGTTATTATATGAAAGGCCAAGAGGATGAAGCATGTGGTCATCATTTAATAACTGGTGTGGATCATCAGGAGCAGCGGCAGTGACAGCATAAGGACTGGTCAGGATGCACTGTTTCACTGAACTCCTATGTAGCTGGCATGTGGATAGATCTGGGTACCCAGGTCCCCTAGCTGAATAAGGACCCTGATTCCCTTAGTGGAGTGGAGCTGAGCTAACTGTCTCCAGCCCCTCAAGTTCAGAAGTTTGCATTCATGATTAGGACCACTTGAGCAGTCTCAAGCTGAAGCGTCACACCCTTCTTCTACAGAGCTTCTATGAGCAAGAGACAGCTGTAGATTTAAGCAGGCAGCAGCTCAACCAGGAGGATTCATTCCTGGTGGTTTAGAGCAGGATCCTCGACCCTGGGACATGAACATGGTGGGAAGCACTTTCTTGACAAGAGTTCTCTCAGCTGCCTTCTGAGTTTCCTGCTTCATGGGCTCTACCTCATAGCAAAGCCCTCAGTGCAGGCTGGAAATATGAATGGAATACAAGACCAAAATCCAATTTCTAGAAGCTGTGCACTTGCTCATCAAGCCAGGGCTCATTGCCCAAATGGCTCCAGACTCTGATGGGCTTGATCTCAGAGCCCAGGGGCTGGCCTGGCTACGCAAGGGCGGGCAAGCTACAGAAATCGAGCAAAAAAGGAGAATGGAGCTTACACTGTGACCCAAGTGATCCATTAATGTCCAGCCCTCCTACAGGTTCCACTGTCTGAACTATCTAATATTGGCTTCCTCTGATTTGTATGAACACGGGGGTGGCGGTCTGTCACTTGCTCTGCTTGCTCTCTCTGATTGGTTGACCCTTGTGCCAGTGCTAATGGGAGTTGCTTCAACTCTATTAAGATTACTATCAGCCTATTTAAGATTTCATATATTCTGTTAGAGTCAATGACACTTGGTAAACCTATTCAAATTCATCTTGGAAGATCCCTGGCTGTGACAAGGAGCAAGGGACTTTCATGAGAGCAGGGCGGTGAATAAAGTGATACTCAGTCATGGGCCTGATGAGAGATGGGACTGGATTGCAGACAGCTTTGTGTACTGCGCAGAGGAGCAGGGATGTGAACCTGTCAACAGCACAAAGCATCAAAGCTTGCTGAGGAGGGGAGCACTGTGAACAGACCTACAGTTCAGGGCAGTAGCTGTCCACTGGACAGGAGACTCAGACACATGGGATCTCTCTGAAAATTTAGTGTCTCCCTTTGCACCCCAGAGATTTGACTTCAGATCACTGGCAGTGAGACCCAGAAAATCTGCATTTTCAATCATGTTAGGGAGAATTCTAGGCTATGGGTCAATAGAATCAGTTTTGTGGAAATAAATTTTGAGAAATCTTATTCACCTTGACTAATCTTACCTACCTATTCAGTTCTGAGAAGTCTAAATGTACACCATTGATGATATTCATGAAGTCTTTGCTAATTTCAAAGGTCTTCGTAGACAAATGATCCTCATCTGTGTGGCTTCAGGGGCAGAAGACACCTTGAGACCTGAGAAAACCATATTCTTGGTGCTTTTGATGAATCCATGGAAGGTTGGTTAGGACTGCATTTGGCGGCTAGGTCTATTGAAGCGATAGCACAGCATGCTCTTGTGAGGCTAGAGTTTCACAAAGGTCTGCTAAGTCATATGAAATCCAATATCACATGTTTCAGACACAAAAGCAGTGCACCTTTTCTTACAGCAGTTAGGTATTATTAAGTCTTAGCCATAATGGTGAAGTCACAAGACCTAATCAGACATCATGAGAATAGAATTTACACAACGGAGTGAGATTTGATGGGGATTATTGAACCATATTCTGTCCTGAAGGCAGTGAGACTGAAATTTTAAAATTAAAATAGGATACAAGCAAGCATTCTTTTTTTTTTCTTTCTTTCTTTCTTAAAAAGTGAAATGAGCTAGCTGGATTCACAAGGCCCTGTTTCCCTTTCCCTGAGGGCCCTTCGTGACTGGTAATCTGAGAAACTAATATGTGCTAACTTTTAATGGGTTACTTTACCTCCTCCCTCCTTGGTGGCATACATGCATTTTAATAGAGTCCTCTGATCATGCCACGTTCACTCAGAGTACTGACATGGGATATGGAAACTCCAGGCAGCGAGCTAGACGTGCAGTGGTGGCAGCTGGACCTTTGGGACTCTCAGATCTCATCTGGCTGATGGGAGTGTGCTCTGATGATCCTAAGCAGAGAGGTGGGTGGGGAAGGAAGAGGGTTGGAAGTGAGTCATCCCTCTGACGTGTGCTAAAGTAGGTCCCAAGTCAGCCCTGGCTATCGCATGATGCACTTTGATTGCTGGAGAGAAGATCTGTGACTCACCTGACATTTCGTGGCTTAGATCTTTCAGAATACTCTGTCACTGGCTACATTCACAAGTCAGAAGCAATCTTTAGAAAAGTTATTTATACATTATGTGGCGTGACATTTGAAATCTACCTACTTTCTTTTTTGAGTCTTTTAAAAAGTTGCTCACAGTAGGAAACATTTTACTTTTTCCTAATTTTTTTGCCAATATGTTCATTTTTTTATCTGACTAGAGTCCGTCCTTTCTGAGAACATTAGAATTCTGCAGACACTCAGCCTTCCTGCCAGTAACAGCAAAAATGATAATTATTATACATATAAGATTTACTTCATCACAGATTATAGGCTAAGCTTTTTGCAAATATTAACTTGACTACTTTTCACAGCAAGTGCCTGAATTTCTGAGTCTTATGTTCTCTATATACAGGCAGGGAAGCTCTAAGTTGGAGCTTAGTGACTTTTCCAAGGTCACAGAGCAAGTGCTTGGTGGAGCTAGGATTTAAACCCAGGCAGTAGGCATCTAGATAATTTTTTGTTGTTGTTGTTTTTTTCTTTTTTTCCTCCCCTACTAATATAGATTAGAAAATTTATCATGTCTACACCCTGTGCTCTGTATAACTACTATGAGGACAACAATATTCAATGTATCAATAATTATGAATGCACTACTAACGTGTTTTGAAACTATCATATTGTTATTTCTTATTAAAAATTAAAATAAATAAATAAGTATGTATCTAGAGCCTAAGATCTCAGCCTGTAACACCAACAGGAATGAGACTCAAAAAATCAGGTCAACACCCCGTTCCATTCTTCTTTTGGAAGAAAAGTTATGATAAACTGCTGAGCTTTTAAAGAAAGGAAGTTGAGAGTTGGAGATGTAGCTCAGTAGTACAGCATTTGCCTAGCTTATGGAAAATTCTAAGCTCCGTCTCTGATACTGTAATCAATCAATCAATCAAAACTAGAAAGAAAACTAAGTAAACAATAGGGTGATAGGAGATACATCATTGAAGGTGATGTGCTGCAGACGTGTCCTGATAAAACATGTAAAAACCTGAGGAAAATGTGGT
This sequence comes from Capromys pilorides, assembly GCA_004027915.1. NCBI lineage: Eukaryota > Metazoa > Chordata > Mammalia > Rodentia > Capromyidae > Capromys > Capromys pilorides. The sequence goes on along the minus strand of PVKN010005426.1, from coordinate 19,566 downwards.
TTCATCTTTTCTATAAATATTAATTGTAGTTGTGTCTGCATGTGAGAGACTTACTAAATTTGTGCATGACAAATATAAGTAGTTATTTTGGGGGGACTGGAGTTATATAAGTAATTTCACTTTTTAGGTTATGTACCTATATACTTGCAATTCTTAGAAAGATGTGATACAACCCACACACACACACAGGTATCTGCTAGGTGGCAAGGATTAGAGCCAAAAGCTGAAGACCACTGCAGCTTTTGCCTACACTGGCACAGCCTTTGCCTCTACCCTGCTCAATCCCGAGAGACAAGTTCAGGTTCTCCTCACTGTCCAGCCTACTGGAGCACCTTTCACAGAGCAAGTATATCCTGCACGCACTTTGAGCAACTGTGATCTTGGGACTCATGTTGTCTCAATCACATCTCTGTGTTCTGACACTCTAGGAAACTGCTTAGTTTTCAGTATTTTGCAAATTTTTTTTGGCTCTCTAGCTCTGGAACTGACCAAATTTGTCTCCAAAAGCCAAGAAAAGAAATGCTTTAGGGGTTTCCAGTCACGAGATCCCTGTTTCAATTATGCCTGCCGGTATAGCTTGAGAGCAGCCAGAAAAAATATGCAAAGAACTAGGCAGTGAATTGTGCTGATAATGCTCTATTTACAGAAACAGAAAGAAGGGGAATTGGCCCCAGGGCAGTTGTGCTTGGACCCCTGTTTGGGTTGTTCAAAGTAGTGCCTTGTAAACTGAGAAACAGCAGTATGCTTCATTTTCAGGATAATCGTCCCTTGACCTTTGTAGGGCTTTGCATGCTTGTGAATATCTGAGTGTTACTTTGCTATTTTTTAAAAATGTATTTAGTACAGGATCTCACTAGCAATTTGCACTCTTAGTGATTCTCCTGTTTTAGCTGCCCCAGTGCTGGGATTACAGTCATGAGCCACCACGCCCAGCCTTGGTGGCTGGCACGACCCACCAGGGGCAGGGCTGGTATGTCATGAAGTGCCAGAGATTGAACGAAAGTCCCTGTACTTGCCTAAGCAGGAGCTTAGTCTGTTGAGCTATCTTGCTCGCCCTTTTTTTTTTTTTTTTAGCAGTTTTAAGATATGGTCCAAATTACTTTGATAATCAAAATTATGAGGGTTTTTCTTCTCAACATATAAAACATTAGGATTCCAAGTTCCAAGGGTTTACATTGGGAGTCAATATATCCTGTATTTCTTGTTAGAATTTTCTACCTAATATCTAGTTTTTGTTCGCTTAGTTTAATTCCTAGTGAGGACAAGTAAGAAGGGAGTCCTAGCCAAATGCAAATGGCCATCACCATGCTGAAAGAATTCCCTTCTCTCCCACTGCTCAACTTTCAAGTGTCACGAACACTTTTCAGGATAACTGCAGGAAGTGCCCAGAGTGCTCTGTTCTCTGAGGGTATCTGTCCTCCTTGAGGGAAAAGCAGTCCAAAGTTTACTTCCTCAATACTTCAAGTTATTGACTTCCATGTTCCTATTTAAGGTTCCTCTCAAGGGGTCATGGGACCTTGAAACAATAGAGATCTTTAGCTATCCAGTGATGTGTGTGTGTGTGTGTGTGTGTGTGTGTGTGTGTGTTTGTGTCTGCTGGAGTGGGGGAGAGGATGGGTAGCAACTGAATCTAGGGATCCATACATGCTAAACATCTGTACTCTATCACTAGGTATATCCCAGCGTAGTTATTGCTCCATCAGTAGTTGTTGGGCAGAGCCTAAGTAGAGTTTATATATAACTATACTGAGGATGCTTACATTTCATACCTGTTTTGAAGTGTTTTTTTTTTTTTTTTCTAATTCCTTGGAGCTCATACCAAAAATCTTTTTTTAAGAATATGACCTTATCAAGTTAGTTACCTTAAACACAGATCAATGGCCAGGTTAACAGGCTAAAAACATATAAAAGACATAAGAAAATTATAATAAAACAAGGTACACTTTTACATCCATGGCCTGTACTGGGTTATAATAATGTTTTCTCCTCCTTCCACTCCTGTCTCTTTTATTTTGAACCAAAAGTCTGTATGGAAAGAAACAAGCACAAACCAGGCCCGTACATGGTCCTAATCGCAAGAACTTGGAAAATGCATGCATGGAATATCAGTAGAACACACTGGGTTTAGGAATGTAAAAGCCAAAATGCTTGTGTATATCTTTAACCTCTGCCTTGTGGATCAAAGGAACAGACAGGAAATTAAGAGTGCTATTCTTCCATTCTGCACATGCTTAAATATGGAAGTATCCACTTTAGTAACTTTTAAGTTAAAGCATGTGCATAGTCCATTTGTACAGCAATCTTTGTCTTTTATAGAAAATTTTCTTTTACTCAAAACATGGACTCCTAGAAGGAAGTACTTTAAATCAAAGCATTTGAGGGGCTGGGGAGATAGTTCCATGGCACAAGTGCCTGCCTGGCAAGTGCAAGGTCATGAGTTCGAACCCCGGTCCTGCCAAAAAAAAAAAAAACCCAAAACAAACAAACAAACAAAAAATCAAAGCATTTGAATATGTAGCACTAGAATGAGCATTCCCATTCTCAAACCTGGCCAATGATGTCAGATTACCTAGTGGCAACAAAGTTTGAAATCATAAAATGACTCACAGACTATAATTTAAACTTTATTTCATATTTATTGTTAAATTACACAAAAATCAGTGAATGATCTGTAAAGCTACACCATTAGAGAGACGTTTATAGTTGAAATCATGAGATTTACATGTTGATGACAAAAATGTATATTCATAACACCCCCTATATACAATAGTCAGTATAAACAGAGAAAATGCACTTAATCTCCGCAAACCATGCACACCACAGCAATAACACAGGTTTTTTTTTTTTCCTGTAACAACATTTTTCCACTGGCTCAGGCCTCATCCTGCTTTCCAAAACTATCTGTCCATTTTAAGAGAAAACATTTTCAATTAATAATAACAAAATTAAATACCATAGTGATCTACAGAATATTTTAAAAACACAATGTGCACAAAATAGTTTCACTCTAAAACACTTTGACATCAAGGTGTGTGTGTGCGTGTGTGTGTGTGTGTGTGTGTGTGTGTGTGTGTATTTTCTTCCAGTTTCTTAGGTCTCAGAATTCCCAGGACTGCAATGCTATCAGAGAAAACAAAAGCAAAAGCTAGACATATTGATATAGGCTCAGAGTCAAGAAAATCCGTTTTAAGAACAAATACTCAGCAGCTTGCTGAGCCCGTGGGTATATCATCACTGATGAAACTAGATCATGCATGTGAGCAGACTGTACAAGATACTACTTTATGGTCACAGTTTTAAGCATGTTACTTCTCAAAACATAAATGTGATTTCCAGTCACTCTGTTTCATTGGTGGTTGGGAGGGTTGTGCAAGTTCTTTAGAAAACGTAGCAAAATCCATACACCAAGGAACTGCCCACAGGCCACAGGCTTGGTGGCCCACTGAGCTCATACTTCTTTGACTGTGCTCAATTCATACTTGATATCATGAAAGTACTTTTACCTAGGCTTACACTAGCAAATTTCCCTCCCTCCTCAAAGTGTGTGGTTCTGATACTTCACTGTAGAATATCTGACTGCAAATCTTTCCTTTTTGTTATTTCACAAACAAAAACTTTGTAGAAGTGTTAACCCAAAGTATCAAAGTGTCAAGAAGCCTTTCAATGATACTGAATAACTCTGAATAACTTGTTTTAGCATCTTTTTCTTTGCTCTTATAATTGTCTACAAATTTTTCAAAGCACACACAAAAGACCCAGAGGGCCAGAAATAGCTAGGAAACACTGCAATAAAGATGTACAAAAAGTAAATAACAGTTCACATTCAGGTTTGATTCTACCTGATCAAGAATAGCTTCACCAATATTTGTAGACATATTCTGTTCAATAGTTTCTTGATAGGGACCCCACTACACAAACATTGATAAGACAATTCTATAGAAAGAAGGTCCTGACTTTAATCCAGTATTATATACCACAATAAATTCAGCAACACACCATTTAGATGATGAAGATTCTAGACATGGGTTCATTTGGAATGAGCACAACTTGAAGAAGCATTAAAGTGAATGAGAAGCAGCGCCAAAAAGATTCCAGAATTGTTGAAATTACAGTGCCTGAAAGCATCTGAAAATTAGATCTTAACATTGGTATTCATTTGGAAAAATATGATTTGTTTAGTATGAGTTAGACCCTGTTTAAAACCTTTAAACAGTAGAAGGTAGAAAAAGTTTAAAATTTTAAAGATCTCTTAAACTACAAGATAGGAGCCCTGTTCTACTTCAAAGGCAAATATTTTTACACAAAATCACCTATGTTTAAGAGAGGAATTCTTTATTTTCTATAGTTGGGCAAATGTATCGGCAATTGGTATCATGTTTAAATAGATCCCTTGTGGAAAACAGAAGAAAATAAAAGATTTTGCATTTCACTTGATGTTTATCCTATGTTTAGTCAGGGGAAAAAGTCTGCTTCCAAGATTGGATTTTAACAGTGTAATGCACATCTTTTAAAGTCCAGCTCTCATCCATAAGCTAAATGATCACATTTTATGTTTTCATTTTGTCTCCATTCCAAATTTAAGAACTTCCTAAAATAACTAAACAGCAATTTCTGGTGAGTCTGGTTTGACTTTTGGATTTCATAAATAGTCCAACCAAAAAAAAGACAATTTAATTATATATGGAGATCTGTTTCACCCACACACAGTATAACATTTCATCGAAAGGCAACTGTAAAGGCAACATCTAAGCTTTTCTTCCAAAATTAAGGAAGCAGATGTGTTGGAACATTTTAATCTTTTAAGATATGCCATGTTTGGGTGGCGCTTTGGGAGAAGAAAGCATGGGCCTCGTGGAGCCACTTAGCGCCATTTCTCTACGCTGCCTATGTAGTCACTGGTGCCATTGCTACTGGTGCGCTCCTTCTGCTCCTGGCCCAGCTTCTGTTTATGGTTGGAACGGTTTTCCTTCTGGCTCAAATTCTGACTTGAATTCTGAGTCAGATTTTGAATCAGATTCTGAGTCACATTCTGATTTGCATTGGGACTTGGATTCTGACTCTGATTTGGATTTGGATTCTGGCTCTGGCTCTGGCTCTGGCCCTGGCTCTGGCTCTGGCTCTGGCTCTGGCTCTGGCTCTGGAAATGGGTCTGAAGGAACCTTCCCTTCAGAAATTTGCGTTGCTCCTGACGCTTCTGCCTGGCCTCCTGATGCTCTTTCTGCCTCATAAACTGATACCTTTGCAAAAAGAGATCTTTTGCATAGCTATACAACTCCATATCTAGAAAATTCAGTCCCTCAATACGCTTTTGGACATCCTCATTGATCTCTACACTAGAGGCTCTAGTAGTATTGTATTGGGTAAACGGCGAGATAAAGTTCATGTTGAAGGTCTTCTCAAACAGATACTGGGTCTTCCGCTGAAACTCAGTGAGGCCAAAGAAAGCCATGTGCTTCAGGTTGGTCTTGGCACTTTCCAGAAGGACCTTGTTTCTTTGCTTTTCAGGCATGACAGAGAGGTTGTAGCAGCCTACGAGGGTCAGGTCAGAGAGCATGCGCACCTGGCGGTTGTTGGCCAGATTATACGGGCACTCCATGAACTCTTTCAGGGGGCAACCAGACCAGTCATCACCACTATAGCAGGGGGGCAGCTCCTCTGAGGTTGGGGGCCTTCCATCACAGACGTGCAGAGATGCTTTCCAGGTCGCCCCTCTCTGGACATGCCTCCACTCACTCAAGTACCGGGACACTGGGTCTCGGAGGATGGTGATATAGTGGAAGTTCCTGTGGATAAAGCACAGAGATCAAGAGTCAGAGATGTGGGTGACAGAACGGGAGTCAAAAAGGTGCTTGACATGTGATGTTTGATGGTTAGTAAAGAAGAGTAAGGAACAGTGGCAAGGATCTGGTGACATTTGTCATATGAATTGTGTTGCAGGCCCCTCTCTACATTCCACCATCCTGAACAGATAGCTAAGTCCTCCACCCAACCTGCTGACACTGTAGATAAAATAGGTAAACAAATATCAGTTTATAGGCTCAAGACCCTGGCCTGGCCATTCTTCACTCATATTTTCTCCTCCACCTATTTTTCTCCCTCTCCAAACCAATGGCAAAATCCTCCCATTTGATGTCAGTGGCTCAGAAAGCAGACATTTTATTTCACATCCTCCACTGTAAACCTCCATTAACTGATCCTAAAATGGAGACTCCAAGAAAGACAACAATTTATTGATATGAAATGGAGAAATGATCAATGAGATCAAATTCTAATCCATCTTGTTAAATATAAAAAATATTTCCCAGAATCCATTTTAATCTGAAAATATCCTTAAAAAACCAAAATTGCTCTGAAGCAGCACCCAATATGATACTCTTGATTCAAGTTGTTGTCACAATACCATGGATCATACCTTATGGAATTGGAATGTAGAAATAGGCAGAACAGCCCAGGGCTTCCAGGAATAAATATTGTGGTTAGTCATAGATTGAAATAAATATGGTAGCTGCCAATGGTACATACATAGACAACTACCTTTAGTCTCACCCTTTGCTCCCATGGCAGTATTCCCAGACTAGGACAGTTAAGTCTATTGGCTCCAAAATATTCCTTTTTTTTTTAACCCACTGAAAGAACATAAGGACGCCAGCAACTATGGAAGCTTTGTTGTCTGCTTATCTTTTCTTTTGATCTGCAGATAGATAAAGTTCTTTGCTCAAATAGCAGACTAGCAAACATTCAAGCCTCCCAGTGACATACCCGCACCCATACATAGTGAGTGTAAACACATTCCATCTGCCCAAAAAATATCAAGGTCTATGATTTGGGATACTCTATGAGAAAAAAGACCCTGTGGTTGTGCTTCTCATGAAAAATGAAATTGCATTCTTCATTCAGAAGATGAAGGATGAGGTCACTGAAGGACATATTGTGAAAGGAAAATAGCAATAGATACTGAACACTGGCATTACTTTCCTCAAGGAAACCTTCAGCTTTTATGAGGTTTATCTATCTCTACCTGAGGGGGCAGTGCATGGTTTTGTATATGCACATAGGAAGCCAGAGGGAACCCTCTTAGCCACCAGGCTGATCAAATGTTTCCTGTGGAAATTTCTTCCAATTCTTGGGTCTACAAAAACTCAAGCTTTCTGGGATCTATCTTTTATACCTCTAGCCCTGCACAGCATTTCTTCTACCTGGCATAGACTTCCTTCTTTGACTAGAAAAGTCCATCCATCCATGCTTGCTTGCTTGCTTTCTTTTTTCTTTCTTTCTTTCTTTCTTTCTTTCTTTCTTTCTTTCTTTCTTTCTTCCTTCCTTCCTTCCTTCCTTCCTTCCTTCTTTCCTTCCTTCTTTCCCTCCCTCCTTCCTTTCTTCTTTCTTTCTCTCTTTCTTCTTTCTTTTTCCTTTCTTTTTTTTTATACCTGGAATCCAAATACCTTTACACATTTTTCTGGAATAAGCAAACATTTGGCACAGAGGAAACTGGGAGACAGGATGAAGAGGGGGCAAGAGCACCTTCATTTATCTCTGTACGTCTCTTAGGACTTGACCTTTCTGGTGTTACTAAAATTTATGTCTACAAAGAGCCTTTGCTAGAGAGTAGCAGCTTTGTTCCCCTGTAGCTTTTTCCAACGAAGATGGCTGCCGTATTCTCTCCTCCCACTTCTAATTTTGCTACTCATTTCTTCATTCATTCATTCTACTTATATTTATCAAGCATTTATGCTAGGATTGAGGAAACATTTTAGTGGCAATTAGTCTAATTACTTGGGGAAAATGAAGTTATTTAATATAGTGACACATCTGGATTAACCTTTTAACCAGGTTTTCCAGGCATGCATTGTAATGGGAGGCTGCTGAGTGAGTGAAATTTCCATAATGGAGTCAACTTTATGCTTAGCTGTGGGCCTTCTGCCCTAATTTATTTTACTGGTTTAAGCCTGCAGTGACATCTTCTGGTACAGCTTAGGGTATTGCAGTGCAAGTCTGAGGCTCTTTTTCCTCAAAGTTTGTCCTTGTCTTTCAGAGCAGACAGATTCTAACCATGTTAGGGGTGTATGATCCAATCCTTAAGGCTGCCAAGTGGTCATAGGAGGCAATGACAGCTCAATATGGACAGTGTCAGTCACACACACACACACAGACACACACACACAGACACAGACACACAAACACACACACACACACACACACACACTGCCTTGGTGAGAGCCACCTAAACCCAGCTGACAATACCTCTGGAGATTCCATTAGCTGTAACAGCCACTTTCTTGTAGGGAAAGTAGGCTCGGAGGTCAAGACTACCTCAAATGAGAGCCCTGGATGCTGCTGGAAAACGCAAGCATGTGGGCAGGAGGAGGATGCATAGAGGGGAAGGTCTGCAGTGTACAGAGCTTTTGGGAATAATATGGGTGTGCTGGAATGATGGCAGTAGGGATAACACCTTGAAGGGTTGTTGGATTTAGGACCCAGGTTACTCCTTACTCTGAAGGTAGAGAACTGAAAGGAAATATTAGGACAGTACAGGATGTGGAATCCCACCATAATGGGAGAACGGGTGGATTTGGGGGCACCAGACACAGAAACACAGGCATTCTCTTCCTTGTCAGTCCAGGCTGGTGCAGGTTATGATTCGCTGCCCTTCAGCATCTACTGTGGGCCTGATGGTGCTGAAACATGCCTAAGACACGGCAAACTAAGGTAAGCGGTGTGATGGAAAGCACAAGCCAGGACTAGGACTCTTTCAGAGCGGGAGGAAAATCTATCACACAGGTCTTCAAGATGGGCAAAGATGCTAGGTAGCTTTGTTTTGGAGGCAAAAAGAGAGGAAAGTGTATGAGACAGAAGCAGCAGCATGAGCCAAGTCACTGAGGTACTCACCATTCCATTTTAAATATGGGGACAATGACATTAAGGATCCCTTAGTGACCAGCATAGGGCCACATAGCCAAGGGCCTCCCTTGTGCAAGGCCACCTTAAAATATCTATATACATATGTCAAATTATCACACTATGCCCCATAGAAACATACAATTACACAGCATACGGAATTTAAAGTGAATGAATCATGCCGAAAAGGGAAGCTTTTACAGAGCTTGGGGCAGAGGAGCAGCCCAATGGGGAAAGGCCCTTATGTACAACGTGCTGAGATAGAATTAGGGACATTAATTAAGAGGCTACTGCAGAAGACAAGGCAAAGAGAGGACATGGGCCAGACTAGCAAAATATTTAGGAGGTAGAAGGAACCAGATTTAGGCACAAAATGGACAGGGGAAGGTGAAACCCAAGATGCTTCTAAGGTTTCTGGAGGAAGGGTCGAGGTGCCTGTAGGACACCAAAGTGGAAAGCTGGAGGGGCTCTCCAAGACGAGATAAAGAGGAAGATAAAGAGCAGCCAGCAAAAGCCAGTAGTTCCAGACCACAAGGGCCCACTTAGGGATCTGTTTTTAACTCTTCTTATGTGGCTTGGGAAATCTGGAGACAGTCCTGTCCTTTCCCCAGGCTTTCTTCTTTATGATAACGCCAACTTTCAGGCATTCTGTATACTGCTCCAAGGCCCCACGCTTGCTCCTGTTGCCTCCACACACAGTCATTTTCCTGGAATGTAGCCCTACAGGTATGATTAGATAAATAGAAGCAGGGACAGTCTCTCATCTTCCCCATCTTGATACCATTCCTCTTTAGGTAGCCTCAGGTTCCATGGGCCTTTTGGGCAGCCACACTACACCACTGACGTCCAGAGAAAGAAATGCTTTTATTCTTTCACTTATGTAGAATTCTGAAACCCAGTGTTCATCGTCCTGGATTGGTGCAAGTTATTTGTGGCCCTGTCAATTTTTCATTGTTAGAGGAACTATGAGCCTGTGGGGGTGCATTTGATTTTTTGTCTGGTTAGCAATTCCTGTATACAGGCATTGATCAACATAGAATAAGATGCAGCCAAGAGAAGATCCATGGTAGTTTCGAGAAATCTCCGTTCAGGTTAACATAAACCTGGAAGGTGCTGCAGAATGGACTGATTTGAGCTTAAATGAGCAAAGCAAGGGAAACCCCAAGAAAATCACATAGAGGCTGTTTCAGTTAGTGGAGATTGGACAGGATTATCTTGTGACTCATCAATAACTAATTTTCACACTTCATAGTGGGAGTCAGGTCTCTCTGTCAGATATGTGGTTTAACTTAATAAGTGATTCCTCAGCACATCTGCACGCCATTGACGCCTATATGTGCAGAACACAGCAAACGATCTGTTACCCTCTATAGCACAGCAGTTTTCCACAAGGCCTTGGGTTGACCCAGTTGTCCCTGCTTTTTTTCTGGCAGATGTTAAGAATAATTGTAGAATACATTGAAGGAAAGGGAGGGATTGCTTGATAAACTGGGACCTTGGTCCTATTCTTCTGAACATTGGAATTTGGGAGGGGGAATCTAATAGAGAGCAACTGCCCAGGACTGCCTAGGCTTTATTTCTGTCTTGACAAGGAGCGTGACGTCCGTGCAAGTTTTGCTCAGTGAGTCACATTGCCTAGGGCTGCCTTTTGTAGTCATTCACTGTGGAGCTTGTGGCCTCTGCACAGCTGAACTCTATCTACCTCAGCCACTTTCTTGAGCTTTGGGGGAACAGTTCACATTGGCTGTTTTCCTCCCTGGCTATCTGGAAACACTGGATTCTCTTCATGTACTTTTGGGCCCATGTGTGTGTGTCTCACGGGGCTCACGTAAGTTGGTGAGTGAACTTGCTTACCATCAACAAGGGCAGGCCAACCCTTCAGGGAGATCTCTCTTTGTTCCTTATATGTGACTTGGCCAACTACTTTAAAACTACTCAATAATTGCCTCCTCCATGAAGCCTTCTTCTACTTTCCTGGGTGAAGTAAACTCTCATTTCTCTTTACCTAGTACCTTGGTATTTTCCCATTGCAAAGTTTATCATAATATATTATTGTTGCCTAGTGATTTTTATACCTTCCCTGTGGATCTTTGAACTCTGGCATAGGGACTTTACATTATTTAATGTAAGTTTCTCTTGGATTGAGCCCTTGTCTAACATAAAGTAAGAAATTAATAAAGATTATTCAATAAACGCAAGCAGAGTTTAAGATAAGCAATAGGAAAATGCTTATCTTATTTTTGATAAGGAAAAGCCACTAGATGTCACTATAAAATAACAATTGTACTATTTTATTCCATAATGAAACATTTTATGGAGATTCAGATATGTTTTAGCAGTCATACCTTTTTGTGCAGAAGCCCAGATTAAAAGAAGGCTGAAAAGTTTGAGGGTATTAAAAATAATTAAGTGGATACATACAAGAACCATATTTTTCATCCTTACTTTAACAGACCATTTGGAGACCAGGGCCTGAGTTCTACATCACAGACATCTAGTCTTGTGAGAGCAAGAACAAATCTCGGAGACAGAAAATCACCCTTGAGCACAGCACAATGTCAAACCTAGCCCTTTGGAGGTATGGAAATTGTGACCTGGAGGGAGAAGGAAGGATTCCCCAACTAGTCCAAAGTTGTTAATGGCCCTCTTTGAGAGTCAGTTTAACTTTATGAAGTATTTTGAGGTTGAAGGTGCATATTTTTAGTAGACCCTGTTTTCATGGCCATTAATTACTTAGGATGACACACTCAATCTGGTCCCAAAGAATCCACTAATGCTCTGAAAGGGAAAACATTGGGCTGCCAAGAGAAGCGCACTTCCTCATGTCAATTGCACAGCAAGGAGCTGGCAGAAGTTTGTACCTGGCATTTGCACACTAATTCTCAACAATCTTGCAAATCACATTTTGCTTCCTCCTGACAATAAAGAAATTGAGATGCAGAGTGAAGTGATTTAACAGAGGACCATATCGCAAGTGAAAGTGAGGCTGTTCAGGTTGGAATCCAGTTCTCCCTGAATCCAGAGACCTTAGTCTTCCTACCAAAGTCTGGAACACAAACTCAGGACTTCTGGCTGTAAGAACAAATCAAAGGCATGGTTTAGAAGTGTGGTACCAATGCTGGGTGTGGTGGCGCCTGACTGTAATCCCAGCACTTGGGAGGCTGAGGCAGGAGGATCAGTGTGAGTTCAAGACCAGCCTGGGATACAAAAGTGAGCTCAAGGCCAACCTGAACTGCATAGAGAGACCCTGTCTCAAAAAAAACCCCAAAACATAAAAAAAAAGAAGTGTGGTCCCAAAATTAGTAGGACCAACATCATTAAAAAGCTTGTTAGAAATGGGCAATCCTGGGTCTATCTATTGAACCAGAAACTCAGGCACCAAGGTGCTTTGCACTCCATGTTTTAGCTAACATTTAAAAATTGTGATACACACACACACACACAAGCACACACACTTTGTTTTTGTTTTTAGAAACAGAGTCTCACTGTGTAATCCAGGCTGGTCTTGAACTCCTCTATGTAGCCCAGACTGGTCTTGAACTTACTGCAATCCTCTGTCTCAGCCTTTTCCCGAGTGCCAGGATTGCAAGTGTGCACCACTCTGCACAGTGTATATGCACTAGCTCCAGAGATCTGAAGCTTCTCAGAGAACACAGAGATACCCAAACCAAGGAAGCCCCAAAGAGCAGACCCAAGTGCTTCCTCCCACTCCTAGCAGAAACACTGCAGATCCACCGCCTCCCTAGGGAAAGCCCAGGGAACTTAGCCTGAGCAAAGTTCTGATGATCATGTTGTAAATATTTACTTTCCTTTAAGCACCGCGATTCACAAAAGGCCATGTCAAGGTTCTCCTGCACTACTCGAAGGGGGAATAAATATCAAAACCATTTTTTTTGATGGAAGAAGGCCACCAGACTCACTGTAGTTAAGGTCATAGGAACGATCAATAAAAAGTTAATTTAAGAAGGGAAACAAATTCCTAACCCAAATCAATAGGAGCAAATATTTTATTATACCTGTAGCTTAGTTTGTACGCTTTTCAAAGTTCAGCCTGCACATATGCTTCTTGTTCTTGGCCTAATGATGAGTCGTAGAAAGATAAGAACTTCAGCTGGCGGTCTGAGGTAAACTGCACATCGTGGGGGTCATGTAGGTTATGAAGTCATTATTTCTGAAGGTCTGGTCTCTGTTCTCAGCTAATAATGTCTAAACCAACTGCACAGACCTTTCTGTTAAATGTAAATAACTCAACCAAAACAAGGAGGAGAGCTCTGTAATCAAACAACATTAATATGTAAGCACAGATTAAGTGCAAGCATAGTTAACTGAATCAGGCAAACATGCCTTTAATGGCACCAGATCCCTGCAGCCCTGGAGCTGCTGTTTTAACTGATTTTCTTGCAGAGTACATATATCAACAGTCCACAAAGAGGAGCTCTATAAATATTGGGATCAGCAGTGGTGGCACCCACATAAAAGAAGTGGGGGGATTTCTCAAGAGGACTGACTTGAAGTGGGTGGACACTCATTTAGGCATGTGGTTTTTAGTGTATTTGGCACACCAGTCTGTGGCTTAGTGGTTGTGCATTAGTAAGAAGGGTGCACTGTCACATGGGTGGACTGTAGGTTCCATGGAGCAGTGAAAGTCATGACTTCGTCTGACTGTTCTCTTAGCATCGGAATGATGTAAATGATCTGAATACCGAACTTTTCCTTTGCCCCTCCAGGTTAATGGTATGAGTTCATGACTCAGTTTCCCTGGGAAACTGAAGAGAATTGGAAAGCAAGGCTAATGCTCAGTAGCCCACTGATATACAGGACCAGCGAAGTTTTACTGATTCATTCAAGAGATCAACTCTCCTCCTGAAGAACGCACAACTATTCCAGGCAGGGAACCTACTGTACAGCAAAGCAACTTGCACTTTCTGAGGGTCTTGTGCTCACCAAATAAGCTATAGTCACATACTGCATATCCATCAAATATATGAGACATATATACAATGGTCCCATGGATATAAGATAGCCCAGGTGTGTAGCAGGCTATATCGAAGAGCTTTCTGTGTGTACTCTATGATGTTTCCTCAACATATTGTCTAGTATCATGAATCTCGAGATACCTCTCAGTCTTTCAGTGGTGTGTGACTGTATGCAGTTCTCTCGCTGAGACTTTCTGCCATTCTTTTCACCTCACTCAAAGGAACTCTTCTATACATATAAGGCAATTTTCATTTTTTTAATTTTTTGTGGTACTAGGGAGTTGAACTCAGCACCTTCACACTGAGCTGCATACCCAACCTGTTTTAATCTTTGCAAATTTTTGGGAAGGGTCTCACTAAGTTGCTAAATTGCCCAAGCTGGACTCAAGGTTTTCAGTCCTCCTGCCTCAGCCTTCCAGAATGCTAGAATCACAGGAAGCATATCACCATGCCCAGCCACAAAAGTAACATCTTAAAGTTTTTCTCCCACTGGTTAGCCAAGAGTTTAACTACCTGTGTGCTTTTGGGGACATTGATGAAGCATGAATGGGCTAAATCGGAAAATAATGGTGCTTTTATTCCTTTATGAAAAAAAATCTTCTAATGTCTCTAAATTCAAATTCAAGGTAGAATTTGAATAAGCAGGCACATTAGCAGTCATGGTGATATTTACTTCTTCTTCTTTTTTTTTTTTTTTTTTAAATCACTGTCCTCTTTCCCAAAGCCCTGTGTGTTCCAAAGTACATAAAATCTAAGGGCTTCTGCAAACAATAAAAAAGTTGAGCTCTTTAACAAGATATGAAATTCCAAGCTTTATGACCCATGGCCACCACCGTTTACCGAGAATTTACCTAACAGCATGGCATCATGAAAAGTTGGCAGCTTATGTTTCTCTCTCCACATATTTGCATTTTGAACTTATTTTGTGAGGCTCAGTTCATTAGTACTTGAGGTGCCTTTCAGGTGGAAGGAACTTTTAGAGAAAACTCCATTCAGTGTGTCCATGATGTAGCCTGTTCCTCAGGAAGGGATTATAATATGGCCAGGTCACATTCAGATCACTTTTGTCACTGATTAACAAACTTGAGTTTCCCGACTTCCTGTCCAGGGACTCATCCTTCCTATGTGACATCCCCTGCCAGACTGCTGTCCTCGGAGGGGGTTGTCTGGAACACCCAGGGATAGGAGCTGTTGGTCTTCATTCCTCCAACACTGAAATAAGAGTAGGCCAGGATGACAGGGTAAGGAATAGTGAGTGCCAAACCGCAGGAAAATGTGGAGGGTCCCCACTGGCTGCAGTGATTAATGTTTTGTGCTCTTGCTCCTTGGCGTAGCTGGAGTAGTGGATGTGGCCACCATACCCACTTCCTAGTATCTCTTGGGAACCTGTTGTTTCTGCCCTGCTTTTTTAGTGGCTGTGAAACACTGTGATCCAGGTCACCACCAGAAAGTAATAAAATGCATACTTTTGTGACATTCAGTTAGAGGATGGGATATACAAGCAGTAGGCATGGTGTCTTTACCCTGGAGGTGAGACCCTTGGCCCTGGATTGAAAACAGTTGCTGAACAGATTCCTGATCAACACATCACATTTCAGTGACCTAGAGTGGCCATAATTAGAGCTATATGCAAGATGAGGAAGCCATATGTAAATGGGTACCTGCTTGCAAAGAAATAAGAATTTGGTTGGAGAGACAAGGGGTGGGAGTTGGAGGTAAAAGTAGAAGATGCAGTAATGAAGTGCAAACTGCACCGTCTAGAGGGCAAGTACAGAATGGGTCAGGGAGGAGTTTACTGTGTGCTAGGGTCATCAAGGAAGGCTTCCTGGAGGAGGAATGGGTGCTATCTGATCAGGTGTGTGCAGACATGGTTGTGCAGGTCGGGACACCCTGACACAGGAAGCAGCACAACAGAGGGGACAATAGCAAATGTCATGACTGCATAGGTTCCAGTGGCTTTCTTGTGGCCTTTTCAATAAATGCTAAGTCCTTCATTTCAGGCACTCTACACATGAAGAAGGAGGCGTGTGTTCTAGAGCTGTGCTGTCCAGCATGGTGGCCACCAGCCAAGGATAGCTAGGGAGCACCTGAAGTGTGGCTGGGCCCAACTGTGGAGCACGTTCTCGGCATGTCTTTACTGTATATCATACTTACATTTCTTTGATAAATGGGTACATTTATGTCATAGCTCCATTATTTTCAGTCCTCTTACCCCATTTCTCCCTGGAGACGTACTTTAACTATTCTAAAGCACACTAAAATTTCTAAGACATGGAAATAAGATAGCTCATTAATTATTTATCCTGATTATCTGTTAAAAGATAGCATTTGGGGGTATACTGTTTAAATGTAAAGTTATAAAAATGAATTTCATCTGTATCTTTTCATTTTTCAATGTAGACAACAGGAGATTTAAAATTTCTGTTGGACAGTGCTCATCTAGACCCCAGAATGCCTGGGTTCAAATTCCAGCCCTAGTTGTTACTAGATGTTTTATATTGGACAAATACCCTAACTTCTCTGTGTTTCTGTTTTCCCATTTAGAACGCAAGAAAAATCAGAGATCTTTAGAAAGATAAGAGGTAGTACTATAAAAAAGGTTATTGGTCGGTAATTTGCCAGTCATGCACAGATCAACACCTGACTCAGATCCTGGTTTTTTTGTCTATCATTTCTTCATTCCTACTGCCAATTCTCCCTGTGGTACACCGAGAAACCAAGGGAGTCTGAGCAGCACATCGGATATAGCTGATCCTTTGGACATGGCAGCAGGGTTGGAGAGAGGCAAGCTTCTCAATTACTCTATTCTAAGTCATTATAATTGAGGTGTCTTGAGTCCCAGGTGCCTCTCCTACCCTTAATGCTGCCAGGGAGACCTGGTAGGCATAGTTCTGACTCCCATCATTGCCGCAGTTTTTCTGAGATCCAGCCCCTCATCCTCACGCAGAAGACATCCAAGGGAATGTGGTAGGCCTCTCCTGGTTCGCCCCAACCCTTGCTGGAGCTCAGTTGAGACCTGTCCAACATCACCCAGGAAGATTGCTGCTGAGACTTCAAAATAGGTGCCCAGAAGACTACCACAGCGACCTTCAGGAGCCTTGGTGAGCCCTACCCTGCACCAACCCACCATCAAGAGAGCCTGGCAGAACTTTGACTTACACTCATCACCACTGCATCCTTCTGAGCTGCAGCTTGCTCCTCTCCCCACCAAAGTGGAAGCCACAATGCACCACACACTGCAAGAGTTTTGGTTAAACTACCCTGCCCTCCCACTCTTCTGAGAGCCTTGCTTATCCATACCCCAAACCCCTACCTTTGCTTCAAAGGCAGGGGGAAGATTAGGTGCTTCAAAACTGACAAAAGGAAGGAACAAAACACAATCTCAGACCTTCAGCCCACCCAAAACAAGAGTCAAGGTCGTAGAAGAACTTGGAAGTC
This sequence comes from Capromys pilorides, assembly GCA_004027915.1. Classification (NCBI taxonomy): domain Eukaryota; kingdom Metazoa; phylum Chordata; class Mammalia; order Rodentia; family Capromyidae; genus Capromys; species Capromys pilorides. The sequence goes on along the minus strand of PVKN010005426.1, from coordinate 2,260 downwards.
ACACATCTGAGATTTATGAGATGATAGCAACTGAAGTAAAGAAACAACTCCATCAGACTATGGAGGAAATCTGATCAGAAATAATCTCTCAGGTAAAAAACAGGAAATGAAAACAATCATGAAAGAATTGTTCAATATATCTAATGAAGACAGATAAAAAATAGAAGGAAATAAGAAAATGATGGAAACATTAAATGAATAATAGAGGAAAAAATTAGCATGCATGAAACAGATTCAAACAGATATTGAGGACATTAAGAATTCCATTGACAAAAAATAAAAAAAAGAATTCCATTGAAAGCTGAATGGTATTAAAGGTAGAATTGCAGACTTTGAAGATATCATAGCAGCTAGTGAATATGAAAGAAAAAGATCTCTTAAAAATAATAAGGAATGAGAAAACAACAACACATCTGCAAGGTGATGCAAAGAAAAATACTATAAGACTAATAGGTATCAATGAAATAGCTGGAGTTAACACAAATGGCATTAAAAAGACTATTTGCAGAAGCAGTAGCAGGAAATTTCCTGAACATTGGAAAAGAATCTGACATATAGCTAAGTGAAGGATATAGAACCCAGCTAGCCATAAATGAAATAAATCTTCACTCAGACACATAACAATCAAGATCCCAGAAAAAAATGAGCAAAAGAACAGAATATTAAAAGCTGTTAGAAGAAACAGATCTCCTATAATGAAAAGCCCATCAGAATCATGGCAGATTTCACAACACAGACTATCAAATCAAGAAGAGCTTAGAGTGAGATATTTCATTTCCTGAAAGAAAACAACTTCCAACCCACACTGATATACCATGAAAAACTATATACCAAATTTAATGGAGAGATAAGAGGCTTCCATGACAAACAACAACAGAAGAAATTCAGGACAACCAAACCAACCCTACAAAGAATACTAACAGATATTTTAGAAAGAGACAAAATGATCACAACTTCAAGAACAACAACAGAAGAGAACTATCAAGCAAAGCAAGCAACTAAGCAGAGGGAAAAAGTAGGGATCCCACAGTAGGAAAACAACATGACAAAGACAAGCTAATATATATCAATTATATCCATCCATGTAAATGGACTGAATTCACCAATCAAAAGAAGCAGACTGGCAGAATGGATCAAGAAACAAAATCCAGCAATGTGCTGTATACAAGAAACACATTTAAATAAAAAAGATAGTAATAGACTGAATGTCAAAGGATAGAAAACTCCATGTGACAAGAACCCAGAAAAAAAAACAAAAGCAGTTATTCTGGTTTCTGAGGATGTCAACTTCAAATCAAGCATGACTAAAAGAGATAAAGAAGGTCGCTACATACTTGTTGGGAGAAAGTGACAAGAGAAAGAGATGATAATTAGAAATACATATGCACCCAATGTGGACACACCAAAATATGTAAGACAAATTTTAACAGACATGAAAAATCAATTGAACAATAACATAATTGTATTAGGGACCTTAACATCCCATTGACACAAAGAGATAGATCAATGAGACAAAAAATAAGCAAACAAAAAACAAAACTAAACCAAGCTTAGTAAAGGAATGAACTTAGCAGATCTTTACAGAGTGTTCCACCCATCAACATCAGAATACAAATTCTTGGGCCGGCGAAATAGTGCAGGGGACTAAGGGCCTGCTCAGCAAGCACAGGGATCAAGGTTCCATCTCTGATCCCACATGCCAGGCCAGGCCTGTCCTTGGGGTGCGCTGAGTCAGCAACTGTGTCCCAGCATGGTGGCACATGTCTTATAATTCCAGCACTGGATAGGCTGAACCAGGAGGATCACCATGAGTCCAAGCTATGTAGTGAGACTCTGTATCAAATACATAAATGACCAAAAAAAAAAAAACCCAGAATATACATTGTTTTCATCTGTACATGGTCTTTCGCCAAATTAGACCATATACAATATATAGAACATGCTTAAGTAACTGCAAAGGAGTCAAAATTATCCCATGCATATTATCTCACCAGAATGCAATGAAACTGGAGATTATTGACAAAAGAAACAGCAAAAACTCTATCAATAATGGGAAACTAAATAATACCTGCTCAAACAATCAATAAGTCACAGATGACATTAAAGAAAAAAAATCAAACAATATTATTAATCATATGAAAATGCACATAAAACTTACTGTGGAATGCAATGAAAGGTTTTTTAAGATGGGAATTTATAGTGGTAAATTCTCACATCAGGAAAACACAATGAGCCCAAATAAACAATCTTATGTTTCACT
>PVKN010005425.1:0-30761 GCA_004027915.1 Capromys pilorides | reverse complement strand
GCGCGGTTCTTCCTGTTTTCAAGCCTCCCAAGGGCTGGAATTACAGGTGTGTGCTACCACGCTCAGTCTCAATCTTCATCTCAGCGCTCCGGCATGCATGCTGGGGATGGAACTTCAACTGCTGCGCTCTGCCTAAGCAGGCGCTTTAGTCCACTGAGCTATCAGGCTGGCCCTGTACATTATGAAATTTTAAAGTATGTACTGGTAGAAGACATAGAATTTTGCTAGGATCATTCTGACAGAATTTTAAGGGAAGCTTGTGGTAGTCCTGGTGTACCGGTAGTGTGAAAAGATTTTACATCAGCTTTAAGACCTATGTGCATTTTAAGCTATGATAGTAACTCTGTGGAAGATCTGTATTCTTCTGGTATCCAAATCTTTTTTTTTTGTGGGACTGAGGTTTGAACCCATGACATTGCACTTGCCAGGCAGGCACTTGTGCCGTGGAGCTATCTCCCCAGCCACTGGTATCCAAATCTTGTTAGTACTTACCAATGAATTCACGGGGAGCGATGATCTGGTCAATGAGAGCTGATGAAAAAGAAGTGGAGAGAGAGATTTGTTGGTCCTTAGTAAAAGAAATGGAATTTTCTTATTTTATGAGGCATAGAATGAATAGCATCCTGTTGACTCAGTGTGCTTAAGTAACTGAAGGAAAACAAACATCAGCAACCCAGGAGTACAGCTTTCCTAATTCTGAGTCAAACACTTGGGACTCAGCACAGAAAGGTGAAAGTGTCAGTAAGCATCATGAGATCTTTGTTTTACCCTCAACTGTTACTGACTTGTGCAATATTGGGCAAGTCTGACTTTTACTTCCCATCAAATAAAGGGCAATTGGACTAGGATTGCCTCAAATATACATGATGGCTTCAATCATTTGATAATAAGATCTTGTTATGCAATAGCTATTGCCTATTGACATTACAATATTATTGATGTGCCACATTGGATGAAGAGGATAAGGTGGGAAGAGAAGGTCTTACTGAAGTAATCTACACAGTAGAAAAGAAAGGTAGTCCAGAACGTTGGAATAACACAGCTTTCACTCTTACCTTTCTGTGACATTGCTGGTCCTACAGACTCAAAAATAATGCTGGACATTTTCGCTTGCATCTATAATCCCATCACCAATGAGGCTGAAGCAGTAGGATCACCACAAAGTTGAAGCCAGCCTAGACAACATAGTGACTTTAAGACCATCCTGGAATACATAATGGGTCCTTGTCTCAAAAGAACCACCCCCCATACACCAAAAGAAAGCATAGAACTTGGAGTGGTAATTTTCCTTTAGAAGTAGAATATTTTTGCTAAGTAGGTATTTTTTATGCATGAATCTTTTAAGTGTTGATGATAAAAGGAATATCCTTCAAGCGTATAAAGATGATTATCTTATTTTCTGTGGTAGTAAAACACTTAGATTTTAAAAAGAAGGGATAAATTCAGACTTGCCCTTTAGAAAGGCTACTCTTTCTGTGGGCAGTGTAAACACTGAGTTGGACACAGGAAAGACTACATCAGGAAATCCTGGATGGTGACATCTTCAACTACAGTAATGGTGGTGATAAGGAAGAGATTGAATGCAGAAGGGAGGAGGTGATCAAGGTCGCAGCTGTTGACCAGGAAAACTGGGAGCATGGCGATGCTACTCACTGGTACAGGAAACAAAGGCCAAAGTGAGAGAAGATGGTGGTTCAGTAATTATGAAGAAATAGAGCAAGTTCTAAACAACTGTGGCTTAGGTATAGGCTTTGATCTTTCTTTCTTTTTTTTTTTGTGGGACCAGGTTTTGAACTCATGACCTTGTACTTTCCAGGAGGCATTTGTGCCATGGAGCTCTCTCCCCGGCCCCTGATCTTTCTCCTTAGTCAGATAACTTTTAAATACTTTCTGGTTTCTTTTTTTTTTTTTTTCTCTGAGTGTGTCACTATATTAGTTGCTATGGGAGACGATTCCTATGGAAACTAATGATGTAGTACTCCCCTCTCTTTCACATGCCAATAAAAACACATGTGGATCTGACATCTTCAGGAAGTCTGGTGTGTCAAGTCACTACATCCTGCTCACAGCATTTGCAAACGTGTGTGGTATGTGTGTGCGCGTGCGTGCATGTGTGTGCACGCACACATATGTGCAGGTCTGGGGCTCTAGGATTTTTGTTTTGTTTTTATTCTTGTTACAAAGATGATACCTGATTTATCTCACTGCAGTTTTATTGGTTCTATACTTGTTTATTTCCATTTCCACTGTTCAGAGAGGCACAGTTTTCCCAATTTTTGGTAGAAAACACACAGAGAGCTCCTGAAGGCATTATTAATCACATTTAGCCACTTGATTATTTGAAATAAGATAAAGTTAAAATGTCTGTTACATGTGTTTTTTTCCCATAGGAGATTTAAAGATTTTCAAATCTCAGAAAAATGGCGTTCATTTGTTTGGATATCAGATGCCTATATATTTTTCTTCTTTGCAAAGCATTTGACTATACTTTGTCTTCAAACACGGAAATAAAAGGTAAACCAACAAATTAAATGGATTTTAATGAGATGGTTGTAAAACTAGGGTTATTAACTGTCCTTTCAACTTACCGTATTGTATTGCATCACTAGTAATTATTACAACTATTTAGTGAAGCTCATGTACTAAAGATATGTCCTTACTAAACAGTTTCATGTACAAGTTAGCATTTGTGAGATAAAAGCCAGATTAAAAAAAAAACCACTTCCCTGACTGCTTGCTTACTCACTTCTAAAAGGCCAATTGAATACCTGAAATCTTCTTGGCTAGTATTCAATTTACTGGGCTCTTTCCTTCACAATTATCCTTAACTTTTATGATGCTTTGATAAATAAGAAAAAACGCAGAAATCTAAGTGAAATGTGGAGCCAAATGGCAGCACATACTTAGAGTATTAGCTGTTTGGAAAGCTGAGGCAGAAGGATCATAAATTCAGGATCGCCCTGGACAAGTTAGTGATGCAATGACACTTTGCCTCAAATAAAACAGAAAACCCACTGGGTATGCAGTTTAGTGTAGAGGCTCTGGGTTCAATTTCCAGTACTAAGGGGAAAAACAGTAAAACGTGAAAGTGCTCAGAATAAGTCCATCATGTCTAATCAACTTTTGTTCCTGAGGAAGTTAGGTAGAACAATTAGGCATAGTGGCATATGTTTGCAGTTCCAGAACTCTGGGAGGCTGAGGCAAGACTATTGCAAATTTGAGATCAGGTTGGGCAATTCAGCAACTTAATGATATCCAATCTCAAAATATGTAGAACAAGACATGTAGTTCAGTGCAAAGGTTTTGGGTTCGATTTCCATACCAGAAAGAGAGAGAGGGGGAGGAGAGAGAGAGAGAGAGAGAGAGAGAGAGAGAGAGAGAGAAAAAGAGAGAGAGAGAGAGACCAGAACAACATATAGTTAACAAGGATTTCTTCTTTTTTTTTTTTTCTGGAACCGGGGTTCAAACTCATGACCTTGCATTTGCCAGGCAGGCACTTTTGCCACAGAGCTATCTCCCCGGCCTCTTAACAAGGATTTCTAACCTAAAGGATTCTCCGTAGATATCTGTATGGGCACATGGAATAATTTGTGCCACAATTTTTTTCCTCTGGATTTGTTTTCTCATCTTCGTTTTATGAAGAATTAAAATAAGCAACATCATAGAAATGAGATGAGATTATTAGTAACAAGGCAAGATAACAGTAATACTGTTGTACTACTAGATTTGTTAGAGGGAAAGTCTCTAGCTTTCTTTTTAGTGGTACTGGGGACTGAACTTAGCCTTTGCAGTGAGCTACATTCCTGGCCCTTTTGAAATTTTGCAACAAGATCTCCCTGAGTTGTCCAGGCAGAACTCAAACTTTTGATCCTTCTACCTTAGCTCCTCAGAGTACTGGGGTATAGACATATGGCACAATGTCCAGCAAGTTAAGTTCAAAACATTCTTGACTCTGTGTATGTGTGTGTGTGTGTGTGTGTGTGTGTGTGTGTGTGTGTGTATGTGTGTGTGTGTGTGTGTGTTGCTTATTAAATCACCATATGGGGAAATTATTGTCTCTCAATGTTTCCCTTATCTACCCTAAAATAACAATAATAAAAAAGATTAATTCTCAAAGTCACTGCTACTTTTTCTTGTGTTCTGCCAAGGGTGCCCTGGTTTGCCAGTCCCTGGGATTGTACTTCAGTTGGCTAGAGGACTCCTTTAATCAGAAAGGACTAAGATCTATCTTTGAAATTCATAAGGTGCTTAGCTGTTATAAACATGTTTTATATTTTTTATCACTTTGTTGTGTCTGTCATAATATTATATGCACTGAAATAGTGCTGATTTATTCTTGAGATTAGAGAGATTTGGATAAGAAAGTATTTCCATCAAAGGCCAAATTCTTATCCCATAAACACAGAGAAAACTTCATCTTGCAGTTTATTTCTGTGAATTTGTTCTTAATTCCTAAAAAGGAAAGTCATTTTTTTCTTACATGAACTTTTGAAGAGGATACAACAATGTAGCAGTAATCTAGGTTTATTTAACTATTTTAATGTTTTTTAAGAGCAGTAAAATTTATTGGATAAAATGAGTGGGGAATAGAAATGAGGGACTGGGAAACTGAAATAGCCCCTGAGAGACAGGAAGGGTCCCAAGTAGGTTGCTAATGAGCCTGCCTCTTAAAGGAAGCTTTATAGAACAAAACTATGAGGCAGGTACAGCATGGGACAAAATTATGATCAACCGGTAAGATTGTAAGTACAGTCACTTAGGTAGTATTTTTAATTTTTAAAAGATAATGAAAAATAAAAAAGATAATGCAAAATAGTATGAGAAAGAAAAGGTTAGAAATGAACCAGAATTTCACTGAACAAAACCTTACTGCCTCCCCCAAAACCCATGCCCACTATACGGTCACACTGTATTCACCCTGCCTTCTAGCTTTGACCTCTGATCGGCTTTCTATCTCTATGGATATTGCTTATAAGCAGAGCCATACAGTATGTAGTCTTTCCTGACTGGTTTCGCTCACCTGGTGTAATGTTTCTGAATTCTTTCATGTAATATCATGTATCAGTACTTCATTCCTTTTTATAACTACATAGTATTCTGTGGTATAGATAGGTCATGTTTTATTTATCCATTCATCAATTGTGACACATTTGGAAGTAATTTCTATACTTAGCAATCTTTGTCATAAACTAAAGGGATTAAAATATTTTGTTGGTTTTATTTCAGTTAATGCTCCTCAGAACTTTGAGATAGTGGATCCTGGGTATTTAGGTTATCTCTATTTCCAATGGCAACCTCCCCTGGCTGTGGATAATTTTAAGGAATGCACAATCGAATATGAATTAAAATACCGAAACATTGATAGTGAAAGATGGACGGTAGGTACAACGTACTTACAGTATCCAAGTGATTATTAAGTGTTTTCTTTTGATTGCCAACTTCACAATCCACTCTAAATTTCATATCTTAATGTTCTAATTAGTATATAGGAAGCTACATATCTGGTTTTCTGTCCTGTGAATTCTGTTAAAATATTTTCACCTCATCCAGTATTAAGACTACTTATTATTGGAAATTCAAGGATAAAAACTTGGTCCTGCAGAATATGCATTAGAAGAGCATTTTATGTATTTTACCATATTTTATAGTTACTTATTATATTATTTCATTTTTTATTGCTCTAGCAAGAAAATTCAGGCTAGGTAATGTATAAAGAAAACAGTTTGCTTAGCTCATGTTTTTAGAGGCTGAAAAGCCAATGTTCTGTGTTCTATTTGTTCAGCCTCTAGGAGGCCTCAGTACGGAGAACATACTACCGGGAGTGAGTTGGGGAAGAAATCTCTTGACAGGAAGCCAGAGAATAGCTTTTATAGAAAGTTGCTCTTACAGGACTATTACTAATTGATTCCACACAGAACTACATTAATTCCTTCCGAGAGCACTGCCCCAGCGACCTACTTGCCTTCCCCTAGGCCCCACCTCCTTAAAGTCCGATCAACTGTCAACATTGCCATGCTGAGGACCAGGCTTTGAATGCATGAACCCTTGGGGGACACATTCAAGCAACACTCAGTTTAGAGCCCTCCCATATTTAGACATGGCATTGAGGCGCAGCAGGCAGGAGATGTTATTAATCTGGGCAGTGCAAGTGCAGGCGTGGAGGATAATCTGGGCATCTGAGTGTAAAAGATCAGTGTTGGATGCCAGATCAAGATTCAGAAGAAGAAAAACAAGAAAAGAATTTTTTTCTGGTCATTAATTAGAAAGCAAATAATTTTTGTCATAGCTATTTGATTGGCACAATTTTTTCCCTGTATATAACAGTAAAGGAAATGAATGAATTCTGTCTTTCGATATGTACAAAATAAATGTTTCTCCTGATTTACATTATTTTTAAATTTTTACTTACATTGTTTTAGATGACTTCATGGGTTGGGAGCATAATGTGTTTTGAGAATTGTCTTTTTTTTTTTCTGGGCCCGGGTTTCAAACTCACAACCTTTCATTTGCCAGGCAGGCACTTGTGCCACAGAACTATCTCCCCAGCCCCTTGAGGGTTGTCTTAAAGCACAAAGAATGGTTATTTTCAAACTTGACTCTTCAAATTCTACAATTTGTACTGTCAGAAGCTACTTATGCGACTGGCATAATTAGTAAGGGAAAAGACGTTTACTGCAAGAATTTAAGATAAATGTTTTCTTTTTATTCAGTTTGTCCTATTTGATTCTAAAATAGTGTTTTATTTCTCAGAAAAAATAGATACAGGTTGCATATGTACTAGTGAACTGTGAACTTTTTCTCCATAAGGTCAAGTCTTATTTAGCTTTGTGGTTGCCCCACAGAACAAAGCAAGGTTCCTTGCAAATATTCTAGTAAGTTCTTAATGAAAGTTTATTGAATTATTAACTCATTACACAGTTGGCAGTCATGTTCATTCAGACATTTCTGTTATAGAAGGCATCCAAGTCAAACCAAACGTATTGAGTAAATTTGTGTACCAGACGCTTTGTGGTACAGGACTCTGAGAATAAATAATATGTGAGTTTCACCCTCAAGGAGCTTACAGTTTGTCCACCTTTCTCCAGTTACCTCCAAGATTTTACTCTCAAGATTGCTCAGGCTTTCGTAGGAATGGAAAGTTTACATGTCATTTGCCATGCAATGTGCATGTGGATTGTGAATCTTATCTGTTTAATACCCAGTTGGTTATAGGTCAAGTTCTTGACATAGCGCCTTTATTTCCCTTCCTGAAGTTCTGTTTTAAATGAGATATATGCATTTAAATAAGCCAACTGAATGATATGATACACAAATATCAAGCTGCTAAGCTTAACTTCATTTCATATTTTTTATTAAACAGACCATTGTTACTAAGAATCTGCAATACCAAGATGGATTCGATCTGAACAAGGGTGTTGAAGCAAAAATACACACAGTTTTATCAACGCATTGTACGAATGGATCAGAAGTTCATAGTTCATGGTCAGAAGCTATGTATTGGAAAGCAGAACAAGGTTAGAGAAAAATAACTCCTTTTTCACATTTAACACCTCCACAACAATCTATATAGAAAGTAATTCCCTTAACTCTTAGGTACAGATTGTGTATGTAATAGACACTGGGACAGTGTGGTTCAAGATGAAATCCTTCTTATAGTGAGTGGCTGGCCTTCTTGAAGTTTTTGGATCAGCAAAACTACATTTACTAAAACCTATGTATCACTATAATAATATAGTTCCAGGTTTGGGGATCATATTCACAAGACTGCATAAGTATTTACCCAATTGCTCAGAGCATCCCAGAATAATCAGTTTAATACTTTAGCATAGACTAACTTTAGTAAGTAAAACCTCAAAAATGTTACATTTGCATGTCTCACTCATAGTGAAGTGATTTTCAGTGACTTCCTTCTGAAATATTCCTCATTATGTTGATTGCTAAATGAAGTGGCCAGGCCAAAGGAAATAAATAAAATTATGTAGTGATTTCACAAATGACTCATCATCATGACCCTCATATATTTACTATTCTTTCATTTCTTAGGAAGTCTGGAAACTAAAATTCAGGATATGGATTGCATATATAACAACTGGCAGTACTTACAGTGTTCTTGGAAACCTGGCAGTGGTGTGCACTCTGACACTAACTACAACTTGTTCTACTGGTGAGTATTTTTATACCTAGAATTCCATATTAGAAAAATACCTACCCAAATCGATGCATAGTGTAAATAACTCTATTCCTACTGAATCAACTTCATTATATTTATCAGAGGTGTATTTATGTTGATGATTATAATTGTTTGAAGCTTCTAATGAGAGTAAATGGTCTTAGGCTGCAGGTACTACAAAGCCTTGTATGAGTGATTTAAGAAATGAAATCATGGGCCAGCGAGATGGCTCAGCAGTCTAAAACGCCTGTTTAGGAAAGCTTAGATAACTGTAGGGACCACTGTTCGATCTCTGGTTCCATATGCTGCACCAGCCCCACCCCCAGGGCCGGCTGAGCCAGCCATAAAAAAAAAAAAAAAAAAAAAAAAAAAAAAAAAAAAAAAAAAAAAAAAAAAAAAAAAAAAAAAAAAAAAAAAAAAAAAAAAAAAAAAAAAAACCCAAAGAAATGCAATCATTATTTCTGTCCTGGATTATGTTTTTATATTCTTAAATAGATGGATTTATAAGAAGTATAAACATATTTTTGTTTTAGCTTTTTAAAAAGATAGACATTTGGGCCAGCCATGGTGGTACATGCCTGTAATCCCATTGCTTGAGAGGCTGAAGCAGCATGATCCCTGTGGTTTATAGGCCGGCCTGGTTTCCATAGTGAGTTCAAAATCCCCCATCAAAGAAAAACGGTTATCCATTAGACTAGATCTTTGTTCTGACGCCCTACATTTGCTAACCCTCACCTAGGCTTTTAAACTTTGAGTCATCCTGACTTCTAATTCTTTCATTCCTTAGCTGTTTCATGGTGACACAATCATTATGTTCTGACACTCCTTTAGAAAACAGCACATCTAGGACCAGCCAAATAGCTCAGTGTATTAAAGAACCTGCAAGCAGGCACAGGGGTTGGAGTTCGGTCCCCAGGCCTGCTGTGGTGGGCCTGCCTCTGAGCGTACTGAGATGGCAATTGAGACTGAGTGTGGTGGTGTGCATCTCTAATCCCAGCTCTTGGGAGGCTGTAAACAGGAGGATCATGAGTCCGTTATAGTAGTGAGACCGCAAACACCCTGTAGACCCTTCCCTAAAAAATACAGAGAGAGAAAATAAAGAATTCTTCTCAAGGGGCCGGGGAGATAGCTCAGTGGAATAAGTGTCCTGAGTTCGATCCCTGGTACTACCAAAAAAACCAATCAACCAACCAAACAAACAAAAACCCCAGCACATCTGTGCTTTACTTCTCATCTTTAGTATGAGTCCCGGAGGCTCCCCTCATTGTACACCTAGATGATCGCCATAGCCTAGCAAATGCTGTTTGCATGGCTTCCAGTCTCTACCCTTCCTACTCATTCTGTGTATTGTAATCAGCTTTATCTTCCTACCTTGCCACTTTCATACAATATCTCCTTGTTCAAAAATCTCTAGTGTAGGGGCCAGGGAGATAGCTCTGTGGCACAACTGCCTGCCTGACAAGTGCAAGTTCCTGAGTTTGAACCCCGGTCCCGCAAAAAAAAAAAAAAAAAAAAAAAAATCTCTAGTGTCCACATATCTCCAAGTCCCACTACCCAGGATCAAATCTAAGCTGCTACTTGAGTCTGTGCTATATCCCTGCCTTGCCACTACTGTCTCCTACTATCCCAATGTAAATGCTCCATACTGTTTACATCCATCTCTACATTTTCATTCACTCATGTCACAATCTTTAGGTCCTGATGTACATTGTCATCTAGAATGTCCTCTTTTTCTTTCACCAACTCTTAACCATCCTCAAGGACTCTCTGCTATCCTGTTTCATCAACCTTTTATTGATCATGTCAGCTTCTATTATTTCTTGTTGAACTATTACTTTTTATAACTCTTATTTAGCAGGTGGATGGTATTTAAATGTATATGTGTGTGCTTTGTCTCTTTAAGGAATTGGTTGGCATGAATTTTTTGGGGGTACTGGGATTCATACTCAGGACCTTGCACTTGGCAGGCAGGTGCTATGCTGATGAGCTATATCTCTGGTCCTGAATTTTTTCTTATACCTCTACTGATTACCTCCAGAGTGCTATGCTCATGGTATATTTTCACTAAACATGAACTAAATGAATGAGACAAATGAAGATAGTATTGATAAATTGATAGGTAAGTATCAGAACGTAGGCACTTAATAAAATATCAAGAGATGACAAAGTGTTACATATTTGTTAGCGTTCAAGCCCAAATTGTCATGCCATTTTTCTTTAGACAGTCATAATATATAAATGACTAAGTGTAAATTATTCATACTCTTACACGTGCAAGGTCCTGATTTTGATACCCGGTTCCAAAAAAAATTATTCATACTCCTAAGATTTGCTCTCTAATTACTTCCCTAACACCATTTAATTTGGTGGTCTTGTACAAGTAACTTGCATTTTGGGCTCTCAGTTTCCTCATCTGGAATTGGATAGGAAACTTCCAAAGGTCTCAATTGTCTGTTTATTAATTCAGCAAATATTAAGCAAGCAAAAATACAAAAGTGTGCATAAGGCAGAGTACCTGCCCTCTACGTGGTAGCCTGTGCTTAACAGGCTTTAGCCTCCCTCGGGGAACTAGGAGGAATGATTACTGACACTTTAGAGCCTGGGGCTAAAGACTGTGCTGAGGAAAGAAATCTGTGTAAAGTTAAGTCCAGGAGTTAGGCCTCCCAACCCACAATCAGGTGCACTAACCAGGAGACTGCAACTTTGCGCCTTTTTCCAGAAATAAATACTTGGCATAAAGTTCATGTAGTAAAGTCCAGATATATTTTATGAGCACCTTATCAGCTGATATATTGGCTTCATTTTAAAGGGGATATTGGCTGATTTTAAAGCTAATGTCACATTTTGTATTGTAAGCTGTTCTTTAGGAAAATAAGTCAAGCATCTCTTTGCTTTGGAAATCAGTAAGGAACCCCTCAGCTCTAATCCCTCTAGCCATATTACTGTAACGAGGTTGACTCTAAATGACAGGGTAACAGTTCTTGTTTAAGAGAATAGAAAATAAGACACTTATTTGCCAAACGACTTCTCTTCTTTCTCCCCCAATAGTTACCTTTCTGCTATTTATACCTTGGTGTGCTTTGTACTCTCAGAGGGTTTTCATTCCATTTATTAAACATAACAACATTTCACGAGTCTGCCATTAAGTATGCTTTTTAAAAATAATGTTCTTAGTCAAATATCAAAAATGCAATATCCATGTTCATTTGCATAAGCTTTAGGTTTCCTTAGTAGGAAACTTAGTTTTATTCACAAATCCTTTTGTGAGCAAATACAAGCTAAGTACATGACTAACAATCTTTATTTTTTCTTTGATTTTTGTGAAGCCTTTCATATGTTGTGAATTCTGTGAAATCAGACCAGGTTGTCTTTCCATAGCATTGTATGTATCCTTAGTACTTGTAGCGTGCGACATATAGAAGATGCTCAATATATATTATATGACAATGGGATCGGTGCAAGTTTGAGACCAGCCTGGGCTACAAAAGTGAGCTCAAGGCCAGCTTGAACTGCATAGCAAGACCCTGTCTCAAAAAGACAAAATAAAATAAAATAAAATAAATATTATATGTTATTGAATCATTATTTTTGTAGGACACTCTAACGTAATTAAAAATAGAGCATCATACTAGAAATTACTGGTAAATACAATTCTTATAATATTTGTTTTTACAGGCATGAGGGCTTGCATAACGTATTACAGTGTGCTGATTACATCAAGGAGGATGAAAAAAATATTGGATGCAGGTTTTCAAACTTGGAATCATCAGACTATAAAGATTTTTTTATCTGTGTCAATGGATCCTCACAATCCAATCCTATCAGATCCAGCTATTTCATTTTTGAGCTTCAAAATATAGGTGATATAAACAAGCCATTTCTGCTTCAAATTTGTCATTGGGGGGCTCTAGGAAGTGCAAAGGTAGTAAAATAAAGGCAACGTGTGCAAGGAAGTATGGACGATAAGAATGTAAAAATATTATTTTATTTAGAGATTTATTTTCCAAGCCCCAGTGAGGTCTGCTGTGTGGTACTCTCATGTAGAGTTAGTGATGGGATAATTATGGCCCTATTTGCAGGCCTCAGTGGGCACATGGGTCTATTTTTTCAGCTCTATGTTCTCATTTCTAATGGTGATCGCTGAGACAGTTTCTAGAGTCAGCCAGTTCTAGGCTGGAATCTTACAGCTACCATTCCAATCATGTGATTTTGTGCAAGTTGCTTAGCATGTCCTCTCAGGTTCCTTAGTCACAAAATGAAGTGACTAGAGGACCACTCTTAGGTTTAATATGAGACAGGTACAAGGTTATGATAAGAGGTCCTTGGTGGAGTGCCTGACGCATCATAAAGACAACACAAGGGTTAGGTACTAGTGAGTGTAGTAGTACTGACAGTGGTTGTTCTTCCTAAAGCTACCAAACAGGAAAATGATTGTGATGATTTGGATCTTCTAACTTGGGCTTCAATAATTGTCATTATTTGACATCATAAAACAAGTTTCCAAGGTAATCAAGTCTCTCAATAAACTCACTTGGCTTGGTGAGCAACTTTGATTGTGATACATATCATAGGGAACAATTTTGAGTGAACCAATTTATCCCTAGAGGTTTTAGTTACTAGGTGCACCTAGCTTTAGAAAAGGGGTGCTGATAATTCCAATGACTTTCATGTTAAACTTATTTCTCTCTGCTTCTTAGTTAAACCTCTGCCTCCAGACTCTCTTAGTCTGACTGTGAAAAATTCATTTGAAATTAACCTGAAATGGAGCATACCTAAAGGACCCATTCCAGCAAGGTGCTTTGTTTATGAAATTTCGCTCAAGGAAGCTGATGATTCCTGGATGGTATGAATATTGTATTTGTTTCAGAAAATCATAAGTATAGCCTTTTAAATAGGAAACTTGAGAATCAAGATCAGTTGCTATTCACATGTGGAATAGAACATTCATTTATCTTAATAGCTTAACTTGTAGAAAGCCAAATCTAGTAGACAAAAGTAAGGTATCTCTGGTGTAAAAGTACAATCATGCCAATTTAAGAACTACATAGGATCCTGGACATAATTGAAGCATTTGCTTGTATTTTGACACAATAATTTTGTGTCAAAAAATAAACTTGCCAAGAGACAGACAGATAGACAGACAGACAGACAGACAGACAGAGACAGAGACAGAGACAGAGACAGACAGACATACAGATGTCAGGTAAAATCAAAACATAGAACAAGGAGGCATGAACAAAATAACTACTTCTCAAGCAATAACTTTGAGGTCAAAGTTAGAAATGGCCCTTATAGGGGCCTGCCAAATAGCTCAGCAGATTAAAGCACCTGCAAGCAGGCACAGCAGTTGGGGTTTGATCCCCGGGCCTATTAGCTGGCCCTGCCCCTGGGGCACTCTGAGACAGCAATTGAGACTGGGTGTGGTGGTGGGCGCCTGTAATCCCAGCATTTGGGAGGCTGTAAACAGGTGGATTACTCTTAGTCCGATCTGTGTAGTGAGATTCTGAACACCCTGTAGACCCTTCCCTAATATATATATATATATATATATATATATATATATATATATATGAATAAGAAAAAGAAAAAAAAGAAGTGGCACTTACAAGAGTTACTCTTAACCAGGGAAATGAGTTTATAACAGGGCAAGAAGGCAATGATTGTAAGCCTGATCACCTACAGCAACACCAGGGTGGTGATGCCTTTAATCTCACATTTTATGTTAACTTTATTTATTGATCTCCAGGTTAGAGAGTGGAAAAAACAAGCAGTTGAGCCACTGGTTCCAGTTAATTCATTTCATAGCAAATGAGAGAACTGGCTTTTGACGTGACTTGCAGGTTGTAGGGAGAGGAAGTAACTTCATAACTGAATTACATGTCTAGAACTAAAATTAAGATGTGACACTACAGGGCTGGGGATATAGCTTGGTGGTCTAAGGGCCTGCTTGGCAAGCTTAAGGACCCAGGTTCAATCCCCAGTACCACGATATGCCGGCCCTGAAACTGGGCACGGTGGTGCACCACTGTAATCCCAGCACTGGGAAGGCTGAGACAAGAGGATCACTGTGTCTGAGCTGTGTAGTGAGACCCTGTACCAAATAAAAAATAATTAAATAAATAAACAAAATATTTTTTAAAAATTTAAAAAGATCTGCCACTACATTGTGGTGGTTCCAAAAATAAGATATAACAAACACAATGCTGTTATTTTGAATGAGAAAAACTAGCTCTTTGAATCGAACAATTTGAGTAATTGCTTTGGCTAATTTTTGTTGTTGTTTTGTTTTGAAATTTTGTTTCGTTTTATTTTATTTTGTTTTTGCCGCTCCAGGGATGGGACCAAACTCAGGTCTTCAAGCTTACTAGGAAGGCGCTTATGTCCCTGAGCTATCTCTGGCTCTGTTTTTTTTGGCAGGATCGGGGTTCAAACTCATGACCTTGCACTTGCCAGGCAGGCACTTGTGCCACGGAGTTATCTCCCTGGCCCCTGGCCCTGTTGTTGCTTTGTGAAATCATCCAGATTTGTGATATTTTTATACCTGAAGTGGTAATTTCATGCAATGAGTGCTATTACAGAAATCTTACAAAGATTAGCCAAAATAAGAATGGTGGGAGCTGGGGAGATAGCTCCGTGGCACAAATGCCTGCCTGGCAAGTACAAAGTTCTGAGTTTGAAACCCGGTCCCACAAAAAAAAAAAAAAATAGTGGAGAAAAGAACTTCGTTTGTTTTTTGTGGTACCAGGAATTGAACTCAGGACCTTGTGCTTGCCAGGCAAGTGCTTACTCTACTGAGCTATCTCCCTGGCCTGAGAAAAGAACTTTATGCACATGGCTTCTACAATTTCTACAGAAATAACATTCACAGTATAGTTCTGTCTTAGGGCATCTCAGTGTACGTAGCATATTCCAGTTTGTGGAATATAGGAAATTTGACTAGTTCAGTATTAGGCATTATAATACTGAAGGTTCCCTAGAAATTTTGCTTGGTAGTACACACTGTCCTCGATTACAAGTGACCTGTTATCATTATCGAAAAAAGTTTTTTAAACATGAAAAAGAAAAAATGACAAACCCCCTTTCAAAAACTCAAGCACTCATTATATAGAGAAATAATCGCTGCTAGGATTATAGTTTTCTTTTTTTTATGCATTTCGTACAAAGTCCATAGGGTCCTACTACACAGATTGGACTTGTAGTGATCCTCCTCTTTCAGCCCCCCAAGCGCTAGGATTAAAGGCTCGTACCACCACACCCAGTCTCAGTTGCTATCTCAGCAAACCCCCCCACCCCCAGGGCAAGGCTGGCATGGCAGGCTGGGAAAACCCTGGTCCCTACGTCTGCCTAATCAGGTGCTTTAGTCCACTGAGTTATCTAGCTGGTCCAGATTATACTTTTCCAGTGTTCTCATACGGATATTTTTTGTGAAAATAAGCCACTTTAAAATGACAAATGGAATTTCTCTAGTTGCAATTAGATGAAATAATGTCATCTTATTTTTTCCTTGGCTTTCAGACTAACACAATGGAAAATGAATTGCACATCACAAGAATGTTAAATGAAAGCCAAAGTCTATGCTTTTTAGTAAGAAGCAAAGTGAACTTTTATTGCTCAGATGATGGGATTTGGAGTGAATGGAGTGATGAGCGATGCTGGGAAGGTATGAGCTGAAAGGACAGTGACTAAATAGCTGGAAGTGTTTGCTAGCAAAATTAATTTTTGTCTATTTTTGCAATCTTGGAGATCAAGGCTCTTGCATATCTTCGTCTATACATAAAGAAAAATTCTCAAACACTTCAATTAAACTTAGATTTATTGAAAATCGTGGCCATCCATTTGGATCCCTTCTGTTTCAGAAGCTTTCTTTCTCTCAATAAATACTTTGTACTCTTTTTTAAAAAAAGGTTGGGTGAAGTCTAGTGTTCATTTAAAAATAAGAATCTTGTTATGCTTTTATTAGGAAAATTCTCATTTTCCTATCAGTTGAGAGAACATGCTAGTTCTTGTCTGTGTGGTGGGGAAAGCTGGAACATATTTTAATCAATATTTTCTTAAATTTTTTCAGTTTCAAATAATAGAGAAGGATAAGCTTGCCTGCCATACATTTATTTTCAATGAATATTATTCTAGTTTCAAGCAATATCCCTGATGGCTGTGGCAGTCACTCAGTTGTGGAGTGCTTGCCTTCTGGGGATGAGGCCTGGGGGTGGATCCTAGCACTGTAAAATCAAGAAAGAGGTTCTGATTAGGAAAGCACATATTTCCTACACTTTTAACACCGATTTAAAGTGACTTATAAAGAAAGATACTGCAATTGCATAGCAGTATAAACTAAAAGGCCTTGATAGTGAGGCAAAATAGGATCATGCTTCAGAATATATTAGCTTCTTGGTAAAAATTACTAAAAAGCATCCAAAATTACAGAAAATAAGCTCATCATTCTTTGAGGTGTACTGATTTGGATGCACTTATTGGTTTATACTTAGATGTAGATGTAGAGGTAGTTGTCTGCGACTCATTCATCTTCTTTCATGTGGTACTATTATCTCCCTGTGAATATACTGGCGTCACTTTTCCTTTTCATTGGTCAGATATTATGAAACACCTGTTGTGTGTCAGATTCTTTTTAAGCATTGGATTTACAGAGTAAAGAAATCTTTGCCCACATGGACCTTATATTTTATTCCCAAGTTGAGTAACGATGGGCAATCAACGAAAGGCAAACACATGATCACTAAGGATTATGGAGAAAAATAAGGAGGGCAGGGACCAACTCAGTGAAGTGATATACATGGAATTAGAAAGGGCGTTGCTGCTTGTATGCTTTTCATTTTTGTAATCACTACTAGAAATGTGGAAACTCGTGTGCAAAGTTATGTTCCGAGTTATATACTGTGTGTTGTATGAAGTCAATATGGTGAGTTTTTAACAGCTTTAAAATAGACATCAGTTTTATTTATTAGGGGAAACAATAAAAAACAATGAAACAGAACTTCAAAAAAAGATAATAGGAGAGTAACAATGCTTAAAACATTGTGTGCTGTTATTTTCAAAGTAATAGACATCTTTTTATATGTTTTTTACACAATCTTACCCATGGTATTGATGACTGAGTTTTCTTTTGCCCTGATGGAGAAATGTCTTGGTAGAATTATAAAGGCATTGAATAATTAAGAACAAAAATTCTTTTGAGTTGTAAATTGTTTTAGTCTTTTAGAGCATTTCTTGTTCGATGCTTCAAATTACAGAAAAATAAAGTTTTGTTGTTTTGTTTTGTGGTAATGGGAATGAAGGAAGGGCTAATTTGCCAAATTGCTCAAGCTGGACTTGAACTAGTGATTCTCCTATCTCAGACTTTAAGAGTGCTGGAATTACAGGCATGTTCCAAAGCACCAGGGAAAGAAAGTGCCATTTTGGGAAATAAAAATATATCCTTGTCATGGAAATCAAGGAGCACCTCAACAAAAGGAGCTCCCTGACACTTCACTGTTAATTTTTTATCCTAGATTTAATTTTAGTTTGAAAAGTAAAAGCAAAGAACAAAAATCAGAAACAGAGGAAGAAACAGGACACCATATATAGCAGTAGAAGTGTTACAGATTTTCAAACCGAGAATAGCTGATTGACAATGGTTGATGTATTATCCATTTTATCTTCCTATCTGCTGCTCAGATTAGCAGATATTGTTATATAAGACTGAACCTATGGTTGAATATTACAACTTGCTTTCAAGAAACCCTAAACTTTTGTTCTTGTCTCTGTTTTTCTTTACCATTTTTAAGACTTTGTTTTAAGGAGAATATAGTAATAATTGATATGATATTAGAAACATTACACATTTAAGAGACCAAGATGTCAGGTATTCATGCCTAGTTTTGTATTACATAATGCTATCCTTGATGTAGTTGCTTAGATGCAGATATTAGCATACAGAGTTAGTCGAGGTGAAAACACTACACATTAACTGCTATTTATGAAAGACTGATGGAGTGCTTGCATTGAGTTCAATACCTGGTACTGCCAAAAAAAAAAAATTAAAGACTGATGGAGATTTTCAGTACAATCACCTCAGCCATTCTGTACATATATTTGCATGTTTTCCCCCTACCTTTTTTTCTTATCTTTTATCTCTTCTCTCCTCTTCATTGTTTAAACTTTAAGTTACGTTATTTTCTGTCTTGCTATATCTGTTTCTTCGTTTTTTTTTGGGGGGGGGTGGCGAGACTGGCGTTCAAATTCACGACCTTGGACTTGCGAGGCAGGCCCTTGTGCCACGAAGCTATCTCTCTGGCCCCCATGTCTTACTATATCTGTTATAACTTTCAAGTTTTACTTTTTCTTGCAGGTTCTTACACTAGGAGACAATACACTATTTACACATATGAGTCCAGTTTATTTTACTTATGACTATAGCCTCTGATTGCATCCACTTACCTATGAGGGCTTCAAGTTTGTCTTTCTTTATAGCTGAATAATACTCCATTGTATAAAAATGACACATCTTTTACATCCATTCCTCAGGTGATGGGCATTTTGCAAGCTTCTTTTTTTTTTGCTTTTTTTTTGTGGTACCAGGGATTGAACTCAGGACTTTGTGCTTGCCAGGGAAGCACTTATTCCACTGAGCTATCTCCCTGGCTTTGTGATGGGCATTTTGGTTGCTTCCAAGATTTGGCTATAACAAATTGTGCTGCTATAAACATGGGTGCATTCACTGTTAATTTTACATGTCAGTAAATTTCCATTGCCAGTCATTTCTCTGGATTATATTCTCACAAATCCTAAAATAAGCACATAAATTTATTAATTTTCTAGTACAAAGCAAGACTGTCACAAAGCAGGACATAAAAAAAAAATAGTGGCATCAAGGGACGTGAGTAGGTCTGGGCCTAAGAGTCAACATGCTTTATGTCACTCCAAAGCAAGTGGGAGATACTAATTTGGGAAGGACATAGTTTTTCTGCTTCTTAAGTTTGTCCAGTGATTGCTCATTTCTTCTTCCTATGCAGAAGAACTTTTTTAAAAAAATCCTTAAAATAATAAAACAAAAAAGAAAAACCTTGTCTTTTTTTGTTTTTTTGGCGGGACCAGGGTTCAAACTCACGACTTGCACTTGCCAGGCAGGCACTTGTGCCACGGAGCTGTCTCCCCAGCCCCTGTCCTTTTCTTTAGTCTCTAAAATGTAAGATAATTTTAAAAGTGTGATCTTTAAATAAATAAGTAGCAAATAAATAAATAAATAAATAAATAAATAAATAAATGTATGTGTGATCTTAAAGTCAACACTCCAAAATCAATGGCATTCTCATACATGAATAACAAACTCTCAGAGAAAGAAATTAGGAAAATAACACCTTCCACAATAACATCAAGAAAAGAAACTAAATAAAAAAGAAAGAAAGAAAGACCTAGAAATCAATACCACAAAAGAAGTGAAAGACCCCCTACATTGAATTCTTATCATTTTGTTTGGTGAAATTCTGTACTTTCTAATGTTTATTTATTTTTTTTTTACTATATTTTATTCCCTTTAAAAACTAAAAAAAAAAAAAAAGGAGGGCCAGGGAGATAGCTTAGTAGAATAAGTGCTTGTCTGGCAAGGGCAGGGTCCTGAGTTCAATCCCTGGTACCGCAGGAAAACAAAACAAAACAAAAACTAAAAAAAATATAAAAACAAAAAGAATGCAAGTAGGGCCAAGAAAACTACAGTACTCTGAAAAAAAGAGATTGAAGAACTTTTCAGAAAATGGAATGATAATCCTTGCTTTTGGGTAGGAAGAACGAATACAGTGAAAATGATCATATTTCTAAAATTGTTATGCAGGTTGAATGCAATCCTAATTAAAATTCCAATGGTATATCTCACAGAATTAGAGAAAAAACAATCTTAAAATTCATTTGGAACCAGAAGAGACCTAGAGTAGCAAAGACAGTTCTAAAGGCAAAGCAAGGTTCATTGCAATCCCTCACTTAAAATTATACTACAAAGCTACTGTGATAAAAATAAAACAAAGCAAAACAGCATGGTACTGTGAAAACAACAGACCCGAGGACCAATAGAACAGATTTGAATGTGCAGAAATAACTCCAGACATACTTAGCTACCCTATCTTCGACAAAGGAGCCAAATAGCTTCACTGGAAGAAAGACACCTCTTAAGTAAATGGTGCTGGGAAAACTGGTTTTCCACATGACAAAGATTAAAACAAGACCCATATCTTTCATCATGTCCTAAACTAAAATTGTATTGTATCAAAGATAGAAATATTAAAACAGAAAACCTAAATCTGCTGGAGGATAGACTAGGTAGAACTCTTGAAGACTTTGGTGTAGGCAAAAACTTTCTCAGCAAAACTCCAGTTGCACAGGGACTATTGCAAGGAATCAATAACTGGGATCTCATTTTATTAAAAAGCTTTTCCACAGCAAGAGAAATCAACAGAGTGAAGAGACAACCCACAGTATAGAAAAAAAAATTGGCATCAATTCATAGGACAAGAGACTAATATCTAGAGCACATAAAAAAAACTACAGAAAATCAGACCTCCCAAATTTAAAGAGTCAATCCAAAAATGGGCATCTGAGATGAATATACACTTCTCAGATGAAGAAATACAAACAGGAAATAAGTATGTGAAAAATGCACAAGATCACTGGTCATTTGAGAGATGCATATTAAAATAAAATATAGATTCTATCTCACTCTGGGGCAGGAGGATTAGCTCAGGGGCACAAATGCCTGCTTGGCAAGTGCAAGGTCCTGAGTTTGGTCCCTGGTTCTGCAAAAAAAAGAAAAAAACAAAAAGATTCTATCTTATTCCAAAAAGAATGGCTGTACCCAAGAAATCAACCAAGGACTGGACAGATAGCTCAGTGGACTAAAGCGCCTGCTTAGGCAGGCATAGGGACTGGAGTTCGACCCCCAGCATGCTGTCTTGGCACCACCTCTGGGGTGCACTGAAACAGCAACTGAGGCTGAGTGTGGTGGCATGCACCTGTAATCCCAGTGTTTGGAAGGCTGAAAACAGGAGGATCATTATGAGTCAGATCTCTGAAATGAGACCTTGCAGACCCTGTACTAAATACAAAAGGAAAAATAAGAAATTAAGCAACAATAACAAATGCTGGAGAGGCTGTAGGGGAAAAAGGAACCCTTCTCCACTGTTGGTGGGAATTTGCACCGGTGCAATCACTGTGGGAGACAGTGTGGAGATTACTCAAACAACTAAAACTAAAGTTTCTATTCAACCCAGCTATTTCCCTTCTTGATATCTTGCTGAAAAAATTAAAAACATCATACCACAGTGATATATGTACACTCATGGTTATGGTGGCACTGTTTGTAATAGGTAAATCTTGGAAAGAGCCTAAATGCACACTAACTGATGAATGGAAAAAGGTGTGTGGGGTTTTTATACAATGGAATACTACTCTGTCATAAGGATGAACTTGAGACATTTGTGGGTAAATGGATGTACCTCAAGACCACACTCTTAAGTGAAATAAATTGAATGTGTGGTAAATATTGCATTGTTTTTATGGTATAAGAAACTAAAAGTATGAAGAAGAAACAAAATCTATAATAGATATTGTGAAATAGGAGGAAAAGTTCAAATGTGAAGGGGAACTAGGGAGGAGAGAGGGGGAAAGGACAGAAGGGAAAAGAAGAAAAGACAATAGAAGGCAAAAGCACTTTTGTAAATGAGGTGAGGAAGAGAGATGGAATGGAGGGTAGGAGAAGGGAAAAAAAGAATCAAGGTATATTGTGTGTGGGTACAAGTTCCCTATGATGAATGTGATGATTATGCCCACTTAAAATGTACCAGTAATAGGGGCCTGGAAGATAGCTCCATGGCACAAGTGCTTGCCCGGCAAGTGCAAGATCATGAGTTCAAACCCCCATCCCATGGGGGGGAAAAAGTACCAGTAAACCTAATTTATTTATTTATTTATTTTTTGCGGGACTGGGCTTCAAACTCACAACCTTATACTTGCCAGGCAGGTACTTGTGCTACGGAGCTACCTCCCTAGCCCCCAGTAAACTTAATTTAAAACAATAAAAAATATATAAAAATGTGACCTTGGTTCTTGCCTAGTGGCTCCTTCCTGCAGTCCCAGCTGCTCCAGAGCCTGAGGTAGAGGATCACCTGATTGGAGAGCAGCCTGGGTACTGTAGCCAGCACTCCTTTTAAAGCCAAGTGTGATCTTGAAAAACTAACTACTGAAGAAGAGGCAGCAGGAAAGAAAGCAGTAGGTGTTCCACAGGAGCGAGGTGTGGACAGTTGAACAGCGAACGGCACCCAGCTGCCCAAAAGGGACATTATCAAGTTTTTACAGGTCTCTGTTCAGATAGACAGAGCATAAATTGTGAGGAAAAATGATAGCCATATCCATGATAGTTAATATAAGGACCAGCACAGTTGGCCCTGGTGGCATGTGCCTATATTCTCAGCATTCTGGAGAGGCTGAGGGAGGCAATCACAAGTTTGATCCCAGTTTGGGCAATTTAGGGACTTTGTGAAACCCTACCTCAAAACTTAAAAAGGACTAGAGAAGGGCTGGCTAGATAGCTCAGAGGACTAAAGCACCTGCTTAAGCAGAGGGCAGGGGCCAGGGTTCGATTCCCGGTGGCGCGGCGCCAGTCCTGCCCTCAGAGCACACTGAGATGGCAATTGAGACTGGGCGGGGTGGGGTGTGCCTGTAATCCTAGTGCTAGGGAGGCTATAAACAGGAGGATCACTATGAGTCCAGTCCACGTAGTGAGACCCCGTAGACCCTGTAGACCCTGTCCTAAATACAAAAAATGAAACAAAACAAAAAAGGATTGGAGATGTAGGTAGTTTAGAGTGCAGGCCCTGGTTCAGTCCTCATTATGTAGCAGTGGGGTTGGGGGGATTAGGACTGATAACAACCTTTTAGAAAGTTAGCATTTCAAGGATCTAAAAGAATAAAGTGCGGAAACAAGGGAAAAATAAGCTTAATGAGGATAAACCCAAAGAAACCATTCTGTATGTGGGTCCACCAAAATAGAGACTATCTTGTAAAAAAGAGAGATAAAATTAACTTTCCCCAAAAGGAAAATGTTATTCACTGCTGTACACAAAATAGGACAGGACAGTACTGCTTTTGATTATATCCAAATGAGAGTTCAAAGAAGAAAAATGCCATAGCTTCAAGTTCTAAAGTGGGAGGAGACAAAGTTATCAGAGGGTGGGATGAAGCACTCTGGACTATGAATGGAAAACAGGCTGGACTGGAGAGTGAGCCAGGAGCAAGGCCAGCCCAATGCCTCAATTCTACCCAATACAAAAGCTCATTTCTTAAGTGGAATTATGGGTGTTGGTGGAAATAACAATGCCTCAGATCTAGAAGCAGCAACAATAATGATAAAACTTGGCCTTGAAACTTAGGTTACCAATCAGAGCACGTTACTTTGGAAGAGTCAGTTGGAAGATTCAAGGAGTTAAAGTTTGCTTATTTGATCCTGACTTTTGAGAAATGTAACAAATCCCTGAAGTCTAAAATATTTTATTGGGGCCCCACAGACTGGCACACTTGTTTAAGCATCTGCTCAGGCAAATGCAGTGAGGCGCAAGGGATCTGGGTTTGATCCCTAGCTCTACAACTGAAACCCAACGTGCCTGAGGGCATCATCAGACAGACCGATAAAATATTTTATCATAGCTGTGCAAAATGTTGTTAAGGACACCTGTTGTTTTCTTTTACCTCACATTGTAAACTGAAAGCATATTAAAAGCATATTGAAAGTCTAATACAATTTTATCCACTCTGAAAAAATAAACTAACTCCATTATCAACATATGTTTTAATTGAAGAGCAGCTCTCACTATAGCATCAAGTGATACACAGCGCAGCTAACTTATTATTGAAAGTTGTGGGGCCGGGGAGATAGCTCAGTAGAATAACTGCTTGCCTGACAAGCTCAGGGTCCTGAGTTCTATCCTCAGTACCGAAAAAAAAAAAAAAAAGAAAGAAAGAAAGAAAGAAAGAAAGAAAGAAAGAAAGAAAGAAAGAAAGTAAGTTTGGTGGTGTACATCTTGCCTGTATTCCCATTACTCTGGGAAGGTCAAGCCCAGAATGGGCAACTTAGTGACTTAGTAAGAACCTGTCTCAAAATAAAGAAGAGCCAGGGAAATGGCTCAGTGTGAAGGTCCTGGTTCTATCCCCAGTGCTGAAAGAAAAAAATAAACAAAAAAGATGCAGGACATGTTTGCTTAACCTTTTGCATAATGTTTGAATTAATTAATTGATTAATTTATGGTGCCGCGAGTTGAATTCAGCACCTCACGTTTGCCAGGCAAGGGCTGTGCTGTTGAACTGCACCTCCAGCCCTGTTTAAATATTTTTAAATAGAAAATCCCCAAGGTCAAATACTAAACAGACCCATACCAGGAAATAAGAAGTATGCTTTGAGAAGTTATTTTCTAAGCAATATTAAGAGATGTTACAGGGCAATAAAGTAGCTGTTCTGTGCAAAAATGAAAGGACCGCAGAATTCAAGTGCCACTGGGGTAGTTACACACTGCAGATATGGTGGGATTTACCAGGTTCAGTTCTTCACTATTTACTAAGATGATATTATTATTATTATTATTATTATTATTATTATTATTATTATTATTTTATATTATGGCTGGCTCAGCCTGCCCTGGGGGTGGGGCTGGCGCAGCATGTGGTACTGGGGATCGAAACGAGGTCCCTGCAGTTGCATAAGCAGGTGCTTTAGACTGCTGAGCCATCTCGCCAGCCCAATGGGAGGATATTTGTAAAATAGTTATTTCAAAAAAATTTCAAAGCTCTCACACTTGCCCTTTTCTGTGATTTTTGATCCTAGGTGATGGACTGAAGGAAACTTCGACATTTTTTGTGATACCATTGGGTCTTATCTCATTATTTCTTTTGTTACTAACTTGTCTGCTTTTGCATAAGCAAAAAGCTTTGCTGAAATCAGTAAGTTATATATTCTAATACTTAGTCTAAGACAGTAGATAACTGAAAAAGTTCTGTCTTTAGAACCAGCGGGCCTACATTTTCTAATTTTACCTGCTTTCTCAGAGTCTATAATTGATGCTGTATGGATTATGATGAGCTCTTTAGAAAATAGAGTAACTACAAAATGACTCTACAAGGATACATTTTGGTGTGTGGTGTGTACTTTTGTTACAGTAGAAGAATTAAACTTTAGATCATGGAACATTAATCAGCCTTAGATTAGAGAAAGAGGCTCAGAAGAAGAGCAAATTGGGGGAAAGGAGGAAACTATGAATAGGGGAAAATATTACCAACGTGTGCCTAAGCAGTAGATCCCATCAACATGATAAAATGCGGCACCTACGCTCAGAGCTCATGTGCTACTTGGGCAAGACAGAATCCCTGCAGAAGTACAGCCTGTAATAGAC
This sequence comes from Capromys pilorides, assembly GCA_004027915.1. Taxonomy (NCBI): domain Eukaryota; kingdom Metazoa; phylum Chordata; class Mammalia; order Rodentia; family Capromyidae; genus Capromys; species Capromys pilorides. Next base: position 5,171 of record PVKN010005425.1, on the reverse strand, counting down.
TTTAAAGGTTGCTGTGTAAGTTGTGCAGATAATACTGTAAAATTTTCTAAGATGAGGAGAACATGGTCGGAGAATTTTAAGGAAAAACTGTGAGTTGAAGAAAAAAATCTTAATACTAGGACTTTTCCTGATAGAAATATTAACATGTATGAAATGTTTCACTTCATCTGAGGAATGATTTTATGCCCACTTCTTTTAGTTATTAATGTGCAGTGAAGTTGTGTTGTTCATGAGGGTTTATTAGTAACAGCACTCTTTCTAAATTTCAGATTTTCCATATGAAGAAAGAAGCTTTTTCTCAACAAGAGACATTCTTTTGACTTACCAATTTCTATCTACAAGGACAAATGTTACGTAGCAGTCTTGTGAAACTGAAGTTCTTCACATGTTGAATACATCTCACTGGAAACCATAGTTATATTATATTTAAATAGGCTATAGAACACAAACCCTGAGGTAGCAGTACATTTATTGGATTCTGCTAGTAGATTTCTTCTTCATGAATCTGTCGTGAGAATGCTGCACGTAGAGTCAAAGGATGAGCCAGTTTGTCCAAGTGATGCAATAATAAAATAATGTGATTTTACAATCTTCACTAAGTTGTAGATATATTGCCAAATCTTGGAAAATGAAGTTCAGTATTTTTCTTTTGCCACTGTTTTCATTTGTCTTAAATTGCACTCTGACAGAAAGTTCTCACCATGAGATTGGCATTAAAAGTAACCTGGAGGAGTGACTAAGTAGGAATTAGTAAGTTTTAAATGTGGTCATAGGACTCAATGTGTGTGCCATATTTCATGAATGAAAAATGAAGGGGGGGGGAATGTAGTAATAATTATCTGAATAATTCAGAAGTCATAAGCCACATAATAAATGCTGGAATTTCCTGTACCAATTGGGAGGCAGTCTTTTATAATTTCCTATGAGTGTGTGTATGTGTGAATGGGGGGAATGAACTCATGCTTGCATTACTATCCCTTTTTAAGTTTTATTTATTTATTTATTTTGCAGGTCCAGGGTTCAAACTCATGACCTTGCACTTTCCAGGCAGGCACTTGTGCCACAGAGCTATCTCCCCAGCCCCCTAGTTTTATTTTATCTTATTTTATGTATTTAGTACCGAGTCTACAGCTTCTCACTACGTAGATTGGACTTGTAGTGATCTGCCTGTTTACAGCCTCCCAAGCACTGGGATTATGGGTGTACACCACCATGCCCAGTATCAGTAACCCCCCAGGGGGTGGGGCTCACATGGCATGTGGGGATTGAACCCTGGTCACTGCATCTGACAAAGCAGGTGCCTCAGTCCGCTGAGCTATCTGACCAACATTTTCAAGTTTTATTTTTGACAAAGGGTCTCAATTAGTTGCCCAGACTGGGCTTGAACATGTAACCCTCCTGCTTCAGCCTCTTGAGTAGATGGTTTACAGGCATGCATCACCAAATCTGGCTTTTTTTTGGTAGTTGTTTGGCCAGTTGGTTGGTGTGGTTTGATGGGTTGACTTAGGTATCAAAAAGCACATATTTTTTTTTTGGCAGTACTGGGGTTTGAACTCACAAATTATACTTGCCAGGAAGGCACTTGTGACCCAGAGCTATCCCCCTGGCCCCAAAAGGCACACATCTTGGAAGTCAATGTACTTGCAACCTTGAGCAGATGTGGTTACCGGGGTGTAGATGATTGCTGTAACCATGGGTGTCCAGGGACCAGGTATATAGTTCAGTGGCATAAGTGTCTGCCTGGCAAGCTCAAGGTCCTGAGTTTAATCTCCAGTACCAAAAAATAAAACAAAAATAAAGAAAAAAAAAACATGGGTGTCCAAACTTTTGGCTTGGCTGAACAACACTGAGTGAAGAGGAATTGTTTCAGGCTGCAAATAAAATGTTTAAGATAGTTAATATGTTTAAGTAATGAAGCTGTCTTTATATTTGCAGTAGTAGGGGTTGAACTCAGTACCTTCACACTGAGGTATATTCCCAGTCATGCCTCCCCTTCCTTGTGAGACAGTCTTCCGTAGGTCACTAAGTTGCCCACACTAGGCTCGAGCTTGCAGTCCTCTGCCTTAGCCTCTCAAATGCGAGCATTAGGGGCACGGGCCACTATGCTGGACCTTCTTTCTTTCTTACACTTGAACTTACTATATCATTTGATAAAATAATAAAATAAACTTCAGCTTATTCATTAAACAAGAAAACTTACATGTTTACTAAATAGCAATAAATGCCTGTCTTCACAGGCATACACCATATAGGTAGGTTAAAATACTACTTTTTTTATGTTATGGCTGGCTCAGCCTACCCTGGGCATGGAGCTGGCACAGCATGTGGTGCTGGGGATCAAACTACGGTCCCTGCGGTTGCCTAAGCTTGCCTAAGCAGGCACTGCAGACTGCTGAGCCATCTCACCAGGCCCAAAATACTACTTTTTGTCATTGCTGCCTTTTACCCATAGGGTTGCACAAGTGTACATAAGTCGCCTACGTGCTGGTTTGGATTGGACTGCATGAGTTAGCACTGGCCTGTACACTCTTCTACGCAGAGTGTGACTGTTACCTGTGCAGTCTGTGAGCAGCACACAATTGGGTCATGAAAAATATCACTGAGAGTCACATAACAATGTTAAAGGTTTCTGACCTTGCGGAGCTGCGTCCCTAGCTAACCAGTGCCACATTCTGCCCATAGGCCTGTGTATGCTGATGTGAACTCAGGGAAGATTGGACATAGATTACAGTCAAGAGCCTCGTTTTAGTTTGGACTAGTGTTATTCAAAATAGAGTAGGCATCACCCAAGCGCTTATTAGGAATTCCCCAACCAATTTGTATTTTAACAACATTCTGTAGAGATTCATTTGCACATTCAATTTGTAAAGCACTGATATATAAAAGTATTTTGAAATGAAAACTGCCAAAATAATTGAATGCTGAGGTAAGGTCACAGTCAGGGTAAGTACAAGTGTTATCATCTATTTAAAAAAAGGGAAAGTAGCTAAAACAGAGATGTAAACAAGTATACCATCCTTTGCTATCACTTGGAATAAATGATGGAATGTACCATTATTTCTCAGAGTGGGCCTGTCCTTGTGAAATATTAAAATTTCCTTAGCCAGCCCCCTGGCCCCCAAAAATTCCACGGTAGTATGACATAATTAGCAACTGTTGTCAAACTAGGGCTTACTAAATTTGTTCTGAGGTCTGAGGGATTTGGAGAAAGGAGTAGAGTGGAAAAGTCACGGTGAAGCAGGGAAATAGTAGGCACCTCTATCCAGGGATTTTGAGGGGTTTTCGGAGAGTTAGTCTTTTCATTCTCCTATGTAGAACACGCATGTCTGGAAGCATTGCTATAAACCTAGAAACTCCAATCAGAATTTCACTAACAAAACGGGTATGAGAATCAAATGATACCAAAGCTTTAAAAAAAAAAAAGATCCCTCAAACCCTGACCTGCTAATTATATAGGTTTATTAACTTTACAATATATAAAGTTGTATATATTGATATAAAAGTCCTATATCAATCCAAAGTTGATATAGGACTTTTAGGTTATATAGGAGAAATAAATGTAACCCTCAACCTGTTAGATGACTGCTATGCCAACTTTGTGTTCCCCAAAATTGAAGAATGAATTTTAAGGAACAATGGAGACTAAGAGTAAAAAATTTTATTGAAAGAGATGCAGCTCCAGAGAAAGATAGGAGGGAACCTGAGTAGATTGTCATGGACCCCACTTCACAGGGAAAGTTGAGTAGAATAAAATCATAAGGTGAGTACAACGTGGGCTAAAGCTATGATAGACCAGTGATTATAAGTATGGCCACTGCTTAGGTAATACTGATTTAATGGGGAAGCAGGTCATGTAGCAAGTATATGTGGAAGGAACAAGGAACTTTTCATGAAAGGATAGATCCAGGGGGTTCTTGGTCACCCATCAAGGTGACTTATGTTTATATAGACTTTATTGATCCAGGAGGTGCCACTAAAGCATGTGGGCCCAACTATAATGTGTTTTATCTTTTGTATTGACTTTCTAGGACCTAGTCCAATCTGCCTATATTATTTTGACCTAATTTAGTGCTATATAATAATGTGACCCAAGATTTAATGAAATTTCTAGTTGACTTTTTTGCAGTGTGTTGGCATTTTAAAATATTGACTATTTCCCCAGTATTTGACACTTAGTGCTCTGAGTCTGGCCCCTCTTTCCTGTCTTCTGCTACTTGAGGCTGTTCCAGCTGCTCACTTGAAACCCTGTCCTCTATAAGCTCCCAGGTGTAGCAACTGAGGCATAATACCTGTCACAGCAGGAATCCCTCAGGAATTTACTGTAGGACTTGAGTGCGCAAGGTTGGTTTCATGGTTGTGTCCTGTGGAATTACGTGGAGCTCCCTGTACTTGGGAAGGTACCAAACAGGTTTTCATGATCTGAAATTGTTACCTTGAAATTCTTAATAATTTTTTACTTTTCTGCAAAGATTTATTGCAGAGGCACTCAGTTCTTCTTGGCAGCTGCCTTTTTCACGGCAGCCACCATGTTGCTCAGCTCCTCACGCTTCCTCTTGGCGTGGATGTGCATCCCCACCCTTTTCTTGGTGAACTTGAGGGTGTGTTTGCCCTTGGAGACCTTGAGCAGCTCCTTAGTGCGCCCCTCGTAGAAGGCAAAGCAGAACACCTCCTGGATCATGTCCTGCACGAACTTGGTGTGTTTGGTGAGGCGTCTGTGACAGCAGCTGTGCCTCGGCTTGCTCACATTCTTAGTCACCTTGTGGCCCTTGTTGAGGCCCACGGCTATGGGATAGGGGAGGGCCATGGCTACTGTTCTTCAGTGGTTGCTGTGGTGGAAGCAATATTTTTTTATTTTATTTTATTATATTTTTGTCTTTTTTGAGACAGAGTCTTGCTATGCAGTTCAGGCTGGCCTTGAACTCACTTTTGTAGCCCAGGCTGGTCTCGAACTGATACTGATTCCCCTGCTTCAGCCTCCCAAGTGTTGGGATTACAGGAGTATGCCCCCACACCTGGATAATTTTTTTATTTTAAAGAGACAAAAAATATAATAAAAACAGTACAGAATTCAAAACAAGATGGTAGGAAGTTAACAATGGTTATTATATTGCATATTGTTATCTTTAGAGTAGTTGCTCAGATTACTGGATATAGGCATACAAAACTAATTA
>PVKN010005424.1:0-30788 GCA_004027915.1 Capromys pilorides | reverse complement strand
CCTCCTTCTCCTCTTCCTCTTCCCTCTCCTCCTCGTCCTCCTCCTTCTTTTTTTTCAGTACAAGGGATCAAACTCAGGACCCTGCATTTGCCAGTCTGGCACTTGTGCCACTGCGCTATATCCCCCCAACAGCCCTTCTTATTTTTTATTTTGAGACAGAGTCTGGCCCTTGGGGGAAGTAGGCTTGGTTTTGAGGAAAACTTCTCAGTGTCCTTTCTGTACTGTAGAAGCTGAGCCTGTTTTTTTCCCCCTGGAGTGGGGGTGATAAGGTCTACATCATTGCTCACCAGTGGCACTGAGGGGACCAGATAAATCTGAAGCTTACTAGTGCAAAGTGTTGTAACTCAGAAACAAGGCAGGTCCAAAAAGGAAAATAGTGCTTTATTTAAGCTGGTACCCAGCGGCGTACACCCAGCAAAATGTGACAGGGTACGAGAGCAGTGGGTTTTTAAGCTTGCAAACTGCAAAAGGGGTGGGGTGGTGGGAGTACAACGTGGGAGGCCAGATATGGGCTACAGAGCTTAGGGCAAGGGAGAAGCAAGGGGAGCACAATCCTGGGAGGGGCAGATAGGAGCTGTAGGGCTCCGGGCAAGGGAGAGGCGGGGGAAGTGCACTTCTGGAAGGGATCAGATAGGGGCTACAGAGCTCATCTGGGGCCGTAAGGCAGTGGATAAGTACAAAGTTTTAGTTTAATTCAGACATAGAATGGTGGCGCATAAAGAACAAGATGGAGATGCTTTGGTTAGGGTACAACACAAAGCTTTGTTGTGAATGATGGTGGCAAAGATGGCCTAACGAGGCTACCGGTTGTCTCCTCCTTGTAAGTCCTAACCTGGCCGTCTTTCTACTGTGAACCCACAGGGGCAACCTTTGCTTTCTTCCCCATGCTAGGGGAGCTCAGGGAATCTACGTCTGTCTACCACTTGGTCCACTCCCCTCAAACCCAGGTACGAGGACATTACCCTAAAGGAAACACAGCTGAGGACTTTGATGTCTGGTTTGGGCCTGATGAGAACAGGGCCTGAGGGAGACTTAAAGTCAGAAGATGGATATTCAGCCATGGGAGGGGGCATGTTCCTTGGTCCAGTACTGAGGAAGGCTGAGGCAGAAGGAGGGTCACAGGTTTGACTCCTGTCTGCATAGGTTAGTGAGACTCTATCTCAAAATAAAAAATAAGAAGGGCTGAGGTTGTAGCATGATGAAATGCCCCTGGGAATCCCAGTACCAGAAAAAAAAATGGTAGAGACTCAAACTTAGGGTGTATTTCAGTAGGTAACAACCCAGGGAAGGGGAACCACATGGGAAGACATTATGAAACAATCAGAAACTATTTCCTCAAAGTAAAGCCTCCATTAATGTGACAGCCATGAATGCAAATGAACACAGACATATTGAAACCTCAATTACCATGAACAGCATTACCTTCAGCATGTTTTTGGTGAAGAGCTGAACAAAATAAAGTATATATGGTCTTCCTCTAATTTACTAAGAAGATTCCACACACGCACACACACTTACACTCATACACACACACACACACACACACACACGTTTTTCTGGTACTAGGGCTTGAGTCCTGTACTGCAGCACTGAGCTACATCATCAGTCCTTTCTATTTACTTCTTTATGTATTTTGAGACAAGGGGGCTTGAACTTGAGATCCTCCTGCATCAGCCTCCTGAGTGCTGGGATCACAGGCACACGCCGTCAGGCCCAGAAAGCAGTCTTCATTCTTACTGTTCACATCATATTTAATAAAAATCATTTTTAAAAAGTTCACTGATTACATATAAAATATACTCTAAAGCTCAGTTTGTTTCATGTTTATAAATATCTGCTGGGACCTTTGAAGGTTGCTTGGAGCCTGGATCAAATCATGTACAGGTTAATCTCACAGACTGCCAGGGGTTGAGCTGCCTGGGGCCTGGTCCTCCGTGATTAGACTTCACCTCCTCGGGCAACAAAACCACTCCAGGCATTCTTGAGATGCCTCTGAGGGGCGATTCTGTGTAAGGGTTAATGCTAAAGTGCAAAGCAAGCTAAGTTAAATGGAAAAGGCACCAGAAAAAGAAATTGTTGGATACAGGTGAGAAATTTTGAATTTGAATGGATAATGATGTGAAGGAGTTTTTGTTCATTCTGTTAGATATGATAACAAGATTCTTTCTTTCTTTTTCTTTTTTTTCCTTTTCTTTTGTGGATTTTTTTTTCTTGTTGTTTTGATTTTTTTGGAGTTGGGCCTCCACAGTGCATTACGTTCCTTGGAAGTCAAATTTGGAGAACTGTGTTTCCTGAATTTGGCTGCACTCAGATATTCTTTACAAAAGGGGATGCAGTTGAACCTGGCAAATGGTCTCCTCACGTGTGTTGGAAACCATCATTTAAGTAGGGTAACTGGAACAGCCAGGCTCGAGGGGCCCCACTGCGCCGGCTGTTTGGCACCAGCTTCGTAGGCTCCCCCCATGTTGGAGATGACTGACTCTTCGAGTCCATGGTGTTTCACACAGCACTGTACACAGAGGGTGACTTAAGCTCAGGTCACCCAAGCCATAGAGCTTCTTCCACCTGGGCTCACTCACTGAGGAGGGAGGGCTGTGGCTCTGTGTGAAGTCTTTCTTGTAGCCCTGTGGGGACACGGCTGTCGGAGAGCTGGAGGCTCCTGCCCGCCTTCTGCACCACCCCAACTGCCAGGTGCAGAAAGATGGCCTCCTGGAAGCAGAGCACTCAGAGAAGTACAGCCTCTGGCCAACACCTGACTGCAGTCTCCAGAGAGACCCTGCTGCACTGAAACTAGATAGCAAATGCTTTCTGCTGCCTTAAGCCATCATGTTTTGAGAAAAATTGTTACACACCTACAGATAAAAATAAAAAATCCAAAAACCTCATTCCTAACAGTGACCCAAGGGACTGCTTTGTCGCAGGCTGTTTTGGAACTTATGTGCCTTGTGTTCACAACTCTCCTGCCTCAGCCTCCTGTGTATGGATTTGCAGTGTGCACCACCACGCCTGGCTGTCTCTTCCTTTCTCTCATTCTGCCACTACTCGCTGGCCATCTTGCTTTTCCTGGAACTCAGCGGGCACGTGGTCTTTGTCAGTCTCCCTGCCAGAACTGCTTTTCTCCCAGATGCTCAAGTAACTCGTCCCTTCCACCTCCTTCAAGAATTGTCTCAGACTGGGCATGGCAGCGCACACCTGTAGTCCCAGCTCTTGGGAGGCTGCAAACAGGGGGATCACTATGAGTCCCATCTAGTAGTGAGACCCTGCACACCCTGCAGACCACTTCCCTAGAATACAAAACAGAACAAAACAAAAAAAAAGAATTGTCTCAAATCTCACCTCTTTAAAATGAAGCCCTTCGCCTCAGCTGCAGCTCTGCTTTGGTCTGCATGCTTGATCACCAGTTCACACATTTATCTCTTTCTCATCCGTCTCCTGCATCATCAGCTCCTTGAGAACAAAGGCTTTTGTGGCTTCTCTTCATTGATTCCTGAATGTCTGCTTAGCACCTATGAGGCTCTCAGCAATGATTTCTTAGATGAGGAAATAAGTGTGCTCATCTAGTTAGCTTAAAACACTGAACATACTATCCGGCTTCATTGTGGAAAAAATTAGAAGGATGGTATGTTCTAGGAAGCCCTTCTGGACTGCGTTATTGTCTGGAGGAGTCCACATTTGTAATCCCAGGGAAAAGTTATTGAAATTCCCAAAAGTAATTCCAATGTACTTCCAGTGCTATCCACGACAAGAATAAAGAGACTAAGGTAGTTGTGGAGCCAAGGGAGACCTAAGCCCAGCTAGAACAATGGCTAACCAGGACGGAGACCTTGATCCAGGGCCAGGGATGAGAGAGACATGGTGAGTGCTGTGAGGCGGGCTAGGTGGGAGGCCTGACAGCATCTGTGCAGTAGGCAGAGAGGCGAAGATGCAGAGAGAGTAATCTGCATATCGCAGATGGAGTAGGTATCCTGTGTCTAGAGTGCATCATCTCTCAGGTGTAATCTTCATGCCCTGAGGTGTCATGGCCTCTTTCTGGAGGCTCAGTGCCAGCCCACAGGGGACAACACAGCATCACTTGTCACTCAGCCTAGCTCACACTTAGTAGTTGGGAGCTATAAGCAAGGCATTACTGACCTGTCCCATTGCTTTAAAGATGACACATCAGCACCTGAGGCTAGACCTATTTGCATTATTTAAAGCCAATTGAGATATGGGAATATCCTAGCCTGCACTGTACATATCAAGACAGGGAAATATGGCCAGAGATAGCCAAGATGGAGCCGCATGCTCTTCTTTCAAGAAGAGATGTCTTGGTGGTCCTCCACAGTACATCTTAGGATGAAATAAGAGCCACCATGGAAAGATCCAGTACTGACACTCTTTAGTCTTTCTCTTCTCTTGCCAAACTCATCTTTGAGTGGTGAGGAGTGGCAATCCACTCTGGCTAATGTGGACAAAGTGGGTATTTCTCAGAGGTTACCGAGAATACAAGGGAAATCTCTAAGGCTCAAATTTCCTATGAGCACAGAGGGATCTAACCGCCAACGGACCCTCAAGCTCTCTCTCTGGTTCTTGGAGCCCTGATCTTACTCTTATCTACCCTCACTTACTGCTTCATCTGTTCCAATCTACTTTCTGCTGAGAGCTTTGTTTGGCTCATTACTTTCCGTCTAATCGCCAGGTCTGCCATGGGATTACCATGATTTTATGTCTCACTGGCCCATGCTTTCATTGCCCAATTCACACTCCAAGAAAGCTGATTATGCCAGCACAGGCCAGGCATCCTGGACAAGGTCATAAATCCATATGAATGTGCTAGAGCTATCATAAAGTATGCAGAGCTGGATGGTACCAGCAATAGACATTTATTTTTGTTATGTCTTGGCTCTGGAGGCTGAAATAGGAAACTAAGGTATTGGTAAAGTTGATGCCTGCTAGGAGGGAGACTTTCCTCCATGACTCTCCTCATTTTTGATGGTTTTCTGGCAATTGTTGGTTTTCCTGGCTTCTCTAGCGGCTCCTTGATCTCCATCTTTTTTTTTTTTTTTTTTCCTTGCAGCCTCAAAATTTCACATTTATTGCAAAGGTCAATGGTGATTCTTATGGTGAGCTTATTGTTAGGATTTCTGGTAACAAGCATGGGGACCAGGACCTCCAAACTTTTTGGATTCGCAATGACAGGGGTCAGCTACCAACAGGATCTGGTCGTACTGGGTGAGAATATCTTTGATCTCTTTCTTGGAAGCCTCATCAACATGTTTCTGGTAATAGGCCACAGGGCTTTGGAGATGGACTGATGGATAGCATAAATCTGGGCAACATGATCACCACCCTTCAGACGGACACAGATATCAACCCCAGCAAACCACTCCTTGCCCAGAAGCAGAACAGGCTCCCGTAGCTTATATTGCAGCATGCGTGGCTCGATCATCTCCAGGGGACGCCCATTCACCTTGATGAGGCCATCGCCCCGCTTGCAGTGTGCCATGGCTGTGGCTGTCTTCTTGCGACCAAAGACTTGCACGAACTGCAGCGGGCCCTTAGACGGCATGATTGTTACTGCAGGCTCTAGAGCTCCTCACTGTGTGGCGCCGTAACCGGAAAAGGGTTTGTCTTTAATCACAAGGCATGGCACTCCTTCAGTGTTTATCTCTGCTCACTTTTCATTTTTTATAAAGGCTCCTTCTGGGGAAGCCTCAGGTAGATACTTTTGGGTGAGGCTACGGTGGGGAATAAAGAAAGACAAAATATAATGTTCAAGGAACAAAGGGACCAGGATGAACCTACCTCTAGAGGACAGGCACAACAGTCTCTGCAGTTGACCCATTTTTATTAGCAAGCAAGAAGCACAGGAGAAAGGATAGTGCACTTTTCATGGAACAGCAACTGCAGAAAAGTGGAAGGAGCAACTTAATGGAGAACAAAGCCTTTCCCGTGTCAATATCCCTGTGTTCTTCAGATTGGCAGATGGAATCCTACCTTAGGAATGCTGCAAATATGAGCTTTCTCTGTGCAGCCAGAAAGCATGTGGTCTTCTTTACTACTCCTGGGATCCTAATGCAGCTTACACTGGCCCCAAGACCATTAGACCCTGGTCACGTAGCTGGGTCTCCAACAGGCTCATGATGTAGGATTAGCATGACCTCCCACGACCCTTTCTTCACTTAACCTTATTTCTAAACAAGGTCTCATTCACAGGAGCTGAAGGTCAGGACTTCAGCATCTTTTGGGGGAACACAGTTCAGCGCATGGCAGTCCCACTGAGACAATCACCGATTTTGTGCCTTCATGTGGCTGTGAACAGTGGAAGCAGTGACATCTGTCCAGCATCAAGGTTGTTTCTAATGTTTTTTTTCTTGCAGAACAAGAATCACGTAACATCATTTTCCTCTGGTATATTATGAAGGCTTTCCATGTCATGAAACATGTCTTAATGGCTGCATCATATCGCCCTATGTGAAATATAATTTGTTTAAGCGATCCTGAATTGCTAGGTTTCTTTGAATTTTTTTGGTATCATTATTTTGAGTAATGCAGAAGTAGATATCTTTGTTGCTAAATTACTTTCTTATAATAAATTCCTGTAAGTGAAATGAGAGGATCAAAGAATATACCATTTAACAGGTTTTTTTGTTTGTTTGTTTGTTTTGTTTTGTGTTTGTTTTTTGTATTTTAGGGAAGGGTTTACACAGTGTTCAGGGTCTCACTACACAGCTTGGACTCATGGTGATCCTCCTGTTTTCAGCTTCCCCAGCACTGGGATTACAGGTGTGCACTACTATGCCCGGACTCTAACTGGCTAGGGGTAGGACAGGCACACGTCACGCTGGGGATGGAACCGCGGTCTCTGCACTTACCTAAGCTTGCCTAAGCAGGCGCTTTAGTCTGCCAAGCTGTATCACCAGACTGTCATTTCTATTTTTAGAAAGAGGGTAAATTTGCCTTTATATTTATTTATTTATTACTTATTTATTAATTGGTCTTTTTTGAGACAGGGTCTCTCTATACAGTTCAGGCTGGCCTTGAGGTCACTTTTGTGGCCCAGGCTGGTCTCAAACTCATACTGATCCTCCTGCCTCAACCTCCCAGGTCTAGTAATGTAGTCCAGCTTGGCCTCAGACTCATACTCTTCCTGCTTTCTGAATGCTGGGATTGTGCTATGCCTAGTTCTGTAATGGTTTCCAAAATATCAACATGTGACTTTTTAAGATAGAGTCTCACTATGCAATCTGACTGGTCTTAAATGTATTATGTAGCCCAGATTGGCAATCCTGGGATACATAGGACAGCAATCCTCACTGCCCTCATTCTCTTGAGTGCTGGAATTATAGCCATGCACACCATGCTCAGCTTTCCCACATTTTTTTTTAATATTGAAAGTATTGATCTGTGTCCTCTTATTGCCTCTGTTACATTAAATGATGGCTTCAAATTCTTTGCAGTTCTACCCTTTGACAGTCTGCTTCTTTCCTCTTGAAACTAACATGTTGCTTAGTACTTTGATGACCAATAGAATGTAATAGGTCTAGTGTCCTGGGAATTCTGAAGCTTATCCCTTTTATTACACAAAAGCTAGTGTTTGTGTAATAAGCCTAACTACCTTAAGCTACTAATCCAGGGGGTTTATGTGTAAGCACTTGACCATCCCAGCTAAGCCCAAAACCTCAGCTGTATGCACCAAATCATCAGAAATGTCAGTGAAGCCATCTTGGGCTTTCCACTCCAGCCTACCTCCCAACTGAGTATGACCAGGTACTCTCTGTCAGCAGTAAGTGGAGCAGAACAGTCAGCCAGCTGAGCCCTGCACAAATCCTTGGCCCATAAATTCATCAGTTATAATATATGTAATTATCATTTTAGGACATTAAATCTTAGTGTAGTTCATTACATGATAGTGAACACATGGAATGCTACCTTTGCCTAAAGTATTATAACTTAGCTGCAATACTCTGTGAGATACATTAGAGTTTCAGGAAATGGGAGACACAAGAGCTTCCTCAAGTATATTCTCATCAACTGATGATGACTGATACTATTAAATACAGCAGAGTTTATCATTGACATATACTTTGAGATAGAGCGAACAGGCAAATTGTCCCTAACTTTAACATATTTTGAGAAAATTTTTTCTTTTTGTAATTCGAACTCATGGAACATTTTTTAATGTGCCATCTGCAGAACTAAGTCTTTGACATTGATTTTCCTCATTTGATCTTCAACAGATTACCTGTAAGTAGATATGGATGTTGTCTCCATTTTATAGAGAAGGAAATGAAGGCCTTGGGAACTTCAATAATATGCCTAGGACACCAGGGCTAGAACTAGGTTTTGAATTGTGATGTCTGAGTGGCCTCCTTCTGTCAACCTCTGAATAAGTGTGATGCTCCCTTGCCAATTGCAGAAAGTGCACCTTTTTGCCAAGGGACCAGTCTAGAACTCTCTTACCCATCAGATCCTACCACATAAGTGTCTCTGAGTCTGTGAAACCTGAGGGTTGAGCCAGAAACTCTTGAGCTGAAGAGCCTCTGATTCCTGAAACAGCTGTGGACTTGGCAACACAACTGATGCACAGGAAAGCAAGCAGTACGCCCACATCTAAGACACGGGGGACTCCGGTTCCAGATGCCTGCAGGGACAGGGTAGTCACTTAGAAGAAAAGGTCTCTGGAGGAGGAATCAGGTCTAACTCTTTCTGTCCCTAAGCCCAGTGCAATCCCAGGCTATTTGGGGCGTGTCTGAGAAAACACTGTAAGAGAAAACACCTCAGGTCACAGTGACCTGAGCTGGGACTCTTGATCCCTGAGAACCTCAGGCCCCTTTACAGAGCTTCCCAGGGCACTTCTCTCACAATGTCTGGGAACAAGGTCACAAGGGTGCTTCTCTTTGCATTGTGGCTGGAGACGCTGCTTTGTCTGTGACCCTGTGCACAGTTTTCCTGGGTATGGCTGCCTTCTCACTGCCATCAATTTTACTTCTCTGACCTCAAAGTAGTGAGCATTGCTCACAGCTGTGCTGCTTGGTCCCAACCAATTTTCAGTCCTTTATCTCAGCCATGATAGTGTCACTGAGGCCTGGCTAAAATTTGAAAGAGAATTGTCTCAGTCTGGGGTTAATGGAAGGTATTTATAAAAACTGAGCATTGCCAAAATCTCTTTCTTCTTGTCAGGTCCATCCTCAGGATCTATTTCATGGTCTGGCTTCCAGATGCCCAAATATGATAACAGAGAGTCCTTCTGTCGCCCGAATGTCTACTCACACTGGAAATATCCCAAGGCCGTCTTGACACCGAGGCGCCAGCTGAGGAGAAGTCCTGCTTTGGGGGAAAATTTCCTCCTTCTATCCTTATGGCCAGCATCTAATTAAATTCTTGCCAGGGTGATTGACAATGAGAGTATACATTTGCTTCAAGGGCAAGCTGCCCCCCCTCCAAGGTATGTCTGCCTCAAATAAGACAATCACAAAATGGTCTGACGTCAAGCAGTTCCTTCAGCTGAATCCTCCCATCTTAGCCATGTATGCCTTTCTAATGAATGAGTGACCTGACCCAAACCAAGGTACCACCTTGATTCCATCCGACAAGGCCCATGCCTACTCTCTTCTTAGGTATTCAGACAGCTTCTGCTTCACACCAGAGCACTACTCCCAGCCCTATCAGTACTATCCTCCCCTTCTCTGGCCATTGTGTGCTCCCAAAGCCCAAGATCATTAATCACTCTGTTGCTGGGCAGGCCCTTTCTGCCAGTGCCTGCTCCCCTCTAACCCACTCTGTCAGTCTCTTCCCCTTGCTCCAGCCTCTGACAGAGCAGACTGAGGCTTCCACCTGTTGGAATGGGGTGGACAAAAACATGCATCAGGGTAGTAAATCTCCTTCACACCCTCCTCTGTCTCCTGGTATTTTATTCCTCTGTCTCAGTAGCATGCTAGGTCTAATGTATCTGGTTTTTAAATTTCCATCTGAGATTGCTCAAGGGTTAAGAGGGAATGGGGAGCAACTTGAGGAGAAACAACAGCACTTAGATGGCTGGCTGGGGAGATAGCTCAGAAGAATAAGTGCTAGCCTGGCGAGCGCAAGGGCCTGAGTTCAATCCCCAGTTCTGCAAAAGAATAAAAGCCATGACCTGAAGCAGGGGGCTTGAGGAGATGCAGCATTCACCAAGGAAAACAAACTTCTTTGGAGGAAAAAAATCCTAAAAAGCTAAAAACAAACAAACAAACAAACAAAACCGAGCACTTAGATGGGGGTCTGCTGAGCATTCTGATAACTCACTGCCCCATGCTTTTGGAAGAGCTCTCCAACTCTCACCCAGATTCCCGCAGCCAAACCTAAGGAGAGAGGCAGAATCTGCTGCTTTGCTTCCAGGCCCTCTGAAGGCTGCTGCCTAACTTCCTCAAGGCCCTGGTCCTCCGGGCATGAATGAATCGAGTGATTGGTGTCTCAACAGGAGGCAAAATTGTAGAGCAGGCCACTCATGTCTCCGCATTTTATGCTAAAAGGGACACACCAGATGGCCTCCCTTCTATTCCCCAGCAACCTGCTTTAATGGTGACCTGCTGGGAAACATGTCCCTTCCTTTGTCATCTAAAAACCAGAGCAACTTAAATGGTAGGAATTGTGGCTCCATCAGAAGGAGGGTGTCCTAGACAGGTGGGTAGTGGAGATATTTTTAGGCAGGCAGAGCCTCAGAGAACCCATCAAATCACAGAGGCTCACCCACTCCACCTGTGTGTCAGCCTTAAATTTAGATCGAATTTTCGGTGGCACAAAAGATTCTATGCCTTCTGCCCCCAGGAGTACCCGTTCTGCTATTGTCCTGTCTCTGGTTATTCTGCCCTGCCAGCATCCAGCTGGCCTCACTCAGGCTGAAGGAGAACAGGCTGCTGGGCCAGCCTCTCTGGCCTGTCCATCTGTCCCTGCTAAGGATTGTGGCTCTGCCTCCCTTGGCCAAAGACCAAGGTTTCCTGGTTTTCCAGGAAAAGCATTTTTAAAGCACGTTTTCTCCTGGGCCGTTACCTGGGACCATCTGGGTGCAGGATAGTAACTTGTGTCAGTTCAGGAAAATCAGGCAAATCTCCAGTCTCTGCACTGACCATTCAGAAATTCAGAACCAACATCACACTGGGAGGTGAAAGAGGGTGAGCAGGGATAGGGGTGGTCAGGAGGCATGGCCGCTGCCTGGGCTCTGCCACGCCAGGTGAACTTGGAGAGCCCCTCTCTATTTGTGCTTCCACTTCCTACTTTGCAAAGTGAGAAATGTGAAAAAGATTAAAGTTACCTTTGAGCTCTTTATTTTTATGGATCCAATATGATCCAATATGATCAAGTGTCGATAGACAACATATAGGTAATATACCTATAGTGATTCCATGGAGTTTGAAATTGTGACAAGTGGCCAAACCTGTGCCCATACTTTCCTTAATTTTGTTAATGCTCCACATAAAATATTTTGTTATACTTGGGAAAGATAAGGAGCGTGACTGGGTAGTGCTTCATTCTGCTTTGTTTGCCAGTATAGACACAGGCAGAGAGTTCAGATTAATTTCAGTGTACCGGACTCCAAAGTGCTTGTATCTCTTGTTTGTTCTGAGATGCCTTTCTTCTGCTGGGGGCTCTCTTCCTATGCCTTTTTTTTTTTTTGGCAGGGCCGGCGTTCGAACTCATGACCTTGCACTTGCCAGTCAGGCACTTGTGCCACGGAGCTGTCTCCCCAGCTCCTTCCTGTACCTTCTGTATCAATTAGGTCACCTTGTGTTCCACAGGACGGAAACCCCAACTCTAATGGACTAAAGCCCAGTGGTTGAGTTGCCTCGTATAGCTGAGCTATTGTCCCTCAGATGTGCCTCTCATCTCCTCAGCCTGCATCCCTCTGTTTTCTCAGGTTTCATATAGAGGTTTCCTTTGTGAGTGGAAGAGAACTTAGAGAAGCTCCCAGGGCTACACACATTCATACTGAAGTCTATGTCACTTAGGATTACTTGAGCTGCAAAGAACAGAAAGTCTGAATCAAAATAGCTTAAACACTAAGGACATTTATTTCACTCCAAACAACAGGATACCCAACATAGAATGAGACCTAGGAGGGTGAACTCAGGTTCCCAACAGTGTTATCATGGTGCTGGGTTTTCCCACCACTTCGCTTTTCAGTGTCACTTCTTCCTTTGGGATGGCTCCCCAGGGATCACACAATAGGTGCTGAAACTCCAAGTGTCATATCAGACACTTCGATGTGCTGAAAAAGGAGACTTCAGCTCTTGCTGCAGAACAAAGGAAACTCCTAGAAGATATCTCATATCTTACCAGGTGGAGCTGTATCACGTGCCCATTTCTCAAGCAAACACATGCAAGTGGGATAAAAGTTCAGTGGTTACCTCCGGCCACTATCTCTCAACAGAGGGAGACATCACCTGTTGGAGCCATTTGCCAATACCCAGGATTACTTTCTATTGGCTCAAACACGGACCAGGTGCTACTGGCATTCAGCGCTTAGAGGACAGGGATGCTCCTCAATGTCAACAGAACTGGGGTTGGAAACCCTGGCTTGGATAACTACCCAGGGCAGTGTGGTTAGGGCAGAGCCAGCCATCCACAGTGTCTTCTATAGTGTCTAATCTGGGGAGAAAATGGTCCATGTGCCAGTGTTTCTAGCTATATTTTTCTGGCTCTGACTGCGTCAAGTTTCTACTCCAGAACTAATTACTGTGTACAGGAAAGCAGATTGCAGTGTTCGGCTTAGGCCTAGGTCACACGCTCTGACCCAGGCTTCAACTAACTCTATGAACTGAGAGTGGTGAAGAAAGTGCCATACGCTAGTGAGAACCAAAAATAGCAATTAAGATAAGGAGGACAGGCTCAGGGCAGGCAAAACATCAACAACGAAAACTCTCTTCTCTCTCTGGAAGATTATGGGCAAAAACTGTATTTGTACTTGTACTCACAATAGCAGGAGTAGGAGAGGAAGGACCTTCTGGGAATGCTGGGCCTAGTGCCTGGGAATTGCTCATTTCTCATGGTGGAGAGTGGTGCGGTGGCTTTAATTTCCTCCACTAGGGCAGCAGTTTTCACCTAAGAAGATGCTCAGATAACCTAGGGAACTAAAAGCAGGAGGAGCACAGGAGGTGGAAGAGGAGGAGGAGGCAGCCATAAGAATGAGGGAGGAGGTATCGGGTACAGAGTTACCTTTTGTTTCCAACCAACTGACTTCTCTGCCTTTAAAGCTGAATCTCTATGACCCAGAGATGCAGAGCCCTTAGTCCCCTGGCTTTCAGCTAGGTTTGGCCAGAGGGTGGTGACATCATCACGCCAATCAGGGGAAGGGGGAGACAAGAATTGTTATTTTTGTTATTTCCTTCCTCATCTTTCCCAGTCCCAGCAATGGCAACATCAAATTACACTAGTGCTTCCATTGAGCAGTTTGCCAACACATCCCTTTCTGCTCTTGCTCTGAGTGTGGTATTAAGCCCCTGATGGCACCTTCCTGGGTGACTCAGTATTCCACATTGGTTGGCTTAGTACTACCCACACAGAAAATTAATAGTTTCTTTATCAGAAGGTCTCTAAGTTCACCTGTCATTTGGTTCCTGTTAGGATCCTGGGTGATACATCAGGCAGGTGGTTGGCAAAGACTCACCATGCTTGATTGTCATGAGGGGAACTACATGCCTTGGTTGCACTCAAGATATGATCATGAGTTGGGTGAGCATTCACGCATGAATTTTAGGACCTAGCCTTCTTGAGATTCTTTTTTTTTTTTTGTATTTTAGGGAAGGGTCTACAGGGTATTCAGGGTCTCACTATTAGATGGGACTTGTAGTGATCCACCTGTTTACAGCCCCCAAGACCTGGGATTATAGGCCACCATGCCCAGTCTCCATTGCCATCTTAGCTCACCCCAGGGATGGGTCCAGCATGGCAGGCCCAGGACTTGAACTCCTGACCCCTGCACCCGCTTGCAGGTGCTTTAATCCACTGAGCTATTTAGCCGGCTTCTTCTTGAGATTCTTGATGGATTTTAGAGCTCGTCACCTTTTCTCCTTCCAATCCCTGCCAATCTCTTCTCATTATTTAAGCAAGCAAAAAGCGCATTAACAGTGCTATTTTTGGTGATAGTGCCTTCCATTTCTTGCTAACTTATAATATGCCAGACACTGTACCAAAAGCTTTATGTTTTATCACATTCAGTGTCACAATAAACTATTGCAATGATACTATTGCTTTTCTTATTGTATGGATAATGGAACTGAGGCTCAGAGAAGCAAGGTGCTCAAGATCAAATAGCTGGTAAGTAGCTAAGGTAATTAATGCCAGTGATCACCAACATTTTTTTAAAAATGTATTCAGTGCAGGGTCTACAGGGTCTCACTACACAGATCAGACTGGTAGTGATCCTCCTGTTTTCTGCCTCCCAAGTGCTGGGATTACAAGTGGGTGCCACCATGCCCAGTCTCAGTCACTGTCTCAGCACACCCTGGGGGCGGGGGCAGCACAGCAGGCCTGGAATTAAACCGCAGTCCCTACATCTGCCTAAGCCGGTGCTTTAATACACTAAGCTATCTGGTCGGCCCTAACATTTTCTATTATTTCCTGGATACATGAAAACTATTTCTCTTCTTACCCTGCACTTGGGTAGGGTCTTGTGACTCATTTTGCCAATGCGTTGATTTCAAGTGATAAGGCACGTGACAAGCAGATGTGTGATGTCCGAATGCTTTTGTTCTTGCGCCAAAAAAGTCATGGAAATCTGTACTAAAATGGAGGTACCATAAGAGAAGAGGAAGATGATTTTTTTTTTTTTTTTTTTTAAATTTTATTTATTTATTTGTTTGCTTGTTGTGTTTGTTTGTTTCTTTATTTATTCATTTTGTGGCTGGCTCAGCCTACCCTGGTGGTGGCGCTGGTGCAGCATGTGGTGCTGGGGATCAAACTGCAGTCCCCGCAGTCGCCTGAGCCCTCCTAAGCAGGTGCTTTAGACCACTGAACCATCTCGCCGGCCCCGGAAGATGATTTTTGAGCCGGACATAAAAGCCATTTCTCTGTGGAGTCACTTCCCGTACTGACTTGGGACAGAGGCAAAGAAGTTTTTATTGTATTAACAACTATTGTTATTAGAGCAAAATGCAGTATATCCTTATGGAAACATTGACGGAATTTGGATCTTTCTAAACCATAAACCAGGGCCCGGGAGATAGCTCAGTGGCATAAGCACCTGCCTGGCAGGTACGAGATTTTGAGTTCAATCCCCGGGACTGAAAAAAAATAAAAAAATAAAATGTACTTCGCAATAAACCATAAGTCAGTGTCCCTTTCAAATTATTTGTTTGGATTTTTTTGTTGTTGTTTTTCTTTTTTCCTATGACAGGGTCTGACTATGTATCCCAGGCTGACCTTAAACTTGTATTCCTCCTGCCTCAGCTTGCACTTGGTGGGATTAATAGGCGTGTGCCATTGAATCTGGCCAAGTTAGTACCTTTAACCACTGAGCAGTACTACTTCTCTTTTCCTCTTTTCCCCAAAGAGATGCCTTGAAAATTGTGGCCTTGGAAAGACAGGTGAGAGAAAGGGACAAGAGAAAGTACTACTCATGAGGACTATTATTAGAGAAAGAACAGAAGCTAGGAAAGGGGGAAGGAGGAAAACCTGCCTGGCTTTTCTTTGCTCCTCATAGCAATAAAAAAATAAAGAACACTTAAAATAGGCATCTGTAGAAAAATAGTGATAGGCAAGGCCCCCAGGATTTTTGCTCTTGGGCAGGGAATTAATTGTGGCTGAAAATAGTTTTGTAGTTGTCTCTAGGGGAGCATAATTGGGGATATCATCTGCTTTGGAAGAGACTGCCAAGCCACAGCCCTCCTGAAAGCAGGACAGGATCTCCATGTGGGTCATCAGCTCACAGCATGTTTATCTTTTTCTTTATTCAGTAGGACAAGGGGTTGGCTTAAGACTGCTCATTAAGCTTAGCTACTGCCTTCACTCGGCCCTCTCACTCCCGGCACTCTCAAATGCCAAGGACTAACAGACTAAGTATTTGTATCTAAATTTGGAAAGAACCCAGGTAATAAACCAGTGTCCATACTACCAAAAAGCACTTAGTGTAGTAAAATACGCAAGGTTACCCAGAAATTTAAGCTTAAAGGGATTACATAGGAAACCAAGAAACTTAAATGTTCTCTGATTCTTTTCTTTCTTTTTTTATTTTTATTTTTAAGGCAGGATCTCTTACTCTTTAATTCACGCTGGGCTTGAACTCACTATGTAGCCCCGGTGGGCCTCAAGTTCACAGCAATCCTCCTGTCCTAGCTTCCCAAGTGCTAGTCTTACAGGTGTGTGCTGCTGTGCCTGGCTTTTCGTCTCTTATTCTTGAATGGAAAAGAAAATGCTTTATAGAAAAAGAAATGGGGGCCAGCCAAACAGCTCAGCAGAATAAAGTACCTTCAAGCAGGCACAGGACTTAGGGGTTCAATTCCTGAGCCTACAACGCTGGCTCTGCCCCTGGGGCACACTGAGGTGACAATTGAGACTGGGCGTGGTGGCATGCACCTGTAATCCCAGACCTTGGGAGGTTTTAAACAGGCAGATTACTATGAGTCTTATCTAGTAGTGAGACCCTGAACACCCTGTAGACCCTTCCCTAAAATACAAAAAAAAAAAAAAAGAAAGAAAGAGAAAAAGAAAAAATTGATGTAGAAGTCAAAGATGTGATGTCTCACATATTCATATACCTATGAATAAGAATAAAGAATACCCAGTCTTACCCTGAGCATAAGTACATGGATCTCTAAACTAGGAATAGCAATGAGAGGTGTTGCTAATTATCATCATATTTGTAAATTTATTGTGAAGTGTAATTACTTGTTTATTAGGACAGAGGCTTCCATGTGTATTGCAGTTATTACAGTCTGTCAGCAAGAGACAATGTGCTTGGATTTCATAAGTATGTGCAAATTGCACAAATATGGCCAGCCCTAGCTAGAACCAACTCTTAGTGATAATGCTCCAAGAAGTAATTTCCACAAAATTAGGGGTTTTATTTTTGCTCACATGGAATTATCCTACCAAGTAGAACTGCACACCTTTTCCAAAGCAAGGGATTTACAATAAGCTCCTTATTTAGCACTAATGCATGTTTCTCCCCAGTAGTATTACTGCCAGATAGGAAGGAACTCATTTGGTATGCGTGTTCTCATTTCAATTCTCACACAACTCTCTAATGTAGGAGTGAATGGTCTGATTTTCTAGATAGGGAAACTCAGGGTCTGACAGAGCAAGTGACTTGTGCTGGGGATCATGTGGGAGATCCAGATCCTGACCAACGCCCTGCCTGTGTCATCCACACACACTCCACCATGTGGTCTGCATACATGAGCTAGAAGGGAACGTTGGCTGGGCCATTTTCCTTGTGTGCCTAACTAGAACACAGACACCAGGGGGAAATTCTGGAAGAGCCAACACCCTGAAAGTTGAGTCTCTAGATCAGAAAACAAGATCCATAAAAACATATGAAAGTGAGATAGCTGGGGGTGTGCAGAAGGGTTGTTTTCTGAGAAAATCAGAAAATATTATGCCTCGCTGGGGAGTTAGATGGCTAAAGTCTATTGGTATGGCTACTGTGAATGGAGTTGGTTAAGTAGGACACTAAAAATCATTAGGTAGGCCTTGGATTACATTTAATCCTTTTTGCTTGTATAGATGTTCTGGGGAGCACACGTTGTGGGCCATAACGGGTGCTGTGTGCTGAGTGGCCTGCGTCTACACTAGGAAGTAGGTGTGGCCATATTCACAGTGTAAGGAGCCAGCTGTCCTTGTGTCATGTGCGAGATGCCACACAGAGTGCTATAGGTTCATACCCTCACTTCGTCTCTGTACAGCTCTATGAGGTGGGATCATTCTGTTTGCAGATGAAGAAAGAAGCACGAAGGGGTTGAAGTGGTCAAGATGACACAAGCACAAACCACCAGCATCAAGACTCAGTATCTCAGGCCGGCGAGATGGCTTAGTGGTCTAAACCACCTGCTTAGTCAAGCTTAGGCAACTGCAGGGACCGCGGTTTGATCCTTGGCACCACATCCTGCACCAACCCCACCCCCAGGGCGGGCTGAGCCTGCCATAATAAAAAAGAAAGAAAGAAAGAAAGAAAACGAAAAGACTCAGAATCCCACTTGGAGTTCTGAGATGGGTTTTATAGTCTGAGGACTCTATTATTCTGGCCATGGGACACGAGACTCTATCAGGGACTTCAAGGGGCAACTTCTTTTTCTTACAATTTATATTGAGTCATTTGCTTATATACCATAGAATGCATGAATCTTAGATACCTTAATAGATTTTTAAACAATTATATATCCTTATAATAGTCTTCAATTTTAGTAACTATATCTAATCTGAAAAAGTGAAATGATAAATCTTATGGTAAATGCAGTTACAACTATTTAATCTCCAGATAATGTTATTTAGATTATGGTCATATAGCATGCATGTATGTGGTATTACATACAATTCTTATAATTTACAGAATCCAAGTTTTCTTTACCTTGGAGGATGTATGAACTCAGCTATTTAGGGTATACATCGTGCATAAACTAAAATGTTGCTGGACTTCCTTTGTGTTTATATTAATTCTGCTTCACATCTCAGGCATAAATTTTTGTGCTCTCTGTTAGGGGAGACCAGACACATCTTGTGAATTTCCCAGGAGAAGAGGGTATATAAATTCAAGGTTTTACTATTATGTAAGCATCTAAAAATCAATATTTCTATCTGTCTGGGTATTGATCTACATGTGCACATTGGACAGCCATTTAAAACAGGCTCTTTTTAAACCTACACTGCATTAAGTGGGTCCTCCATTACAAAGGGTCGTGTGCACATCGCTGATGCTTACAGGATGTGGGTCTGACTGTACACACATGAGCTGGTGGGGTCTGCAGTAAATGCAGATTACATTTTAGCTAAGGAGTACAGATGTCGAGTGAATAAGCATCTCAGATGCTTGTAATTCTATGCATAGACACAGGTCACTCCAACAAGATATGTCATCAGTGAGGAATAGTCTGTGGAGGGCTTTGACCACATGGAGGGGAAGAGACCTCACACTCTAGGGCCACTTGTGGCGTGGACCCATCCGAGGAGCCGTGGGCAACCTCAGCTTGGGCTACCCTCCTTCACGCTAGCCTGACTCTGAGCAGGCAGCTGCTCTTGCACAGCCGAGAATCCTGTCCACTGTATCGCTTCAGGCTTATTGAATATTTAATAATAGCATTTTCCTTGCCAGAAAAAGAGCTCAGAGAGCCCACACAATTGTGGGCACTGGAGGTGGGAAGCAGTGCCTGTACTGATACAAGCAGGCTGGCCAGACACGTCTTTCCAGGAATGTCTCCCAAGTGGAAACTCTAGAAGATGGATCTGGGCCTGGATGTGACAGGGAGAGGAGACTGTGGGTGCTTGCAAGCACCAGTCAGGAGGCTCAGACAGGAAGAGGAAGTGCTGAGCTGACATCAAGTGACCATGACATGTGGTGAGATGGAAACCAGAAACTTACTTTCTACTCAATTATAAAAGCTTGGCTCACTGAGGATATACCTAGTTGGTCTAAGTGCCTGCTTGGAAAGTGCAAGGACCTGGGCTCCATTCCGGTACTGCATGCTGTGCTGTGCTGGCCACTGAAATCAGGCGTGGTGGCGCACCCCTGTAATACCAGCACTGGGGATGCTGAGACAGGAGGAGCACTGCAAGTCTGAGCTGCATAGCGAGACCCTGTACCAAACAAATACATACATAATTTTTTTTTTAATATTGAAAAAGAATGTTTGGCTCACATTCAGGTTACCACCAAGTATTTCATGGAATGGCAAAGAAGGAACCTCTTTGTTCTCTTGATCCCAAGCAAGTATTTTCTTGATCAGGAAACAGAGGCCCTGGTGGTAATCTCTGGAGTCATCCAGCTCAATGAACAAATCCCTATTTGGCACTTTTTCCATTTCACTAGGTTGTCTCTTATGGATACTGATTTTGAAATTACTTTTTTGTTCCTAGAAGTAACGTTAAAACATGGCAGAGGAGTGGCTGGCTCCAGTCTTACGATGGCTGATAACTGCAGAGTGGGATCCCTGTTCTGAGCTTCATCTCCTGCGTACGCTGAAATTAGAGATTCTTATGGTTCATAACTATAAGAGGACTAGACTTAGAGTAATATTGACAATGGGTGTGGTGCATATCACACAATCAATGACGTATTTATTGAGCACTTACTATACACCCTAGCTCCCATCTAGGCACATGGCATCAACACAGATTCTCCGCTTCCATGACATTTAAATTCTAGAAAAGAACTAGAAGAAAATAGCAAAGCATTCTGTTTTCCTGTTTAGAGCAGCTCCTTCCTCTGTGTGTCTCTGTGTCTCTCTCTCCTTCTTTCTCTTTTGTTTGCTAGGGAACTTTTGCTGTTTCTTTGAGATAGGGTCTTGCTATGTAATTGAAGCTGGTCTCACAGTAATCCTCCTGCCTCAACCTTCTGAGTGCTGGGATTAAAAGTGTATATCACTGTGCCTGGCAGGAGTGTTTTGTGGTTATGCAGTTATTTGGATTTTGGTCTCCACCATGCCCTAAAGGTTTCATGAAACTTTCCCAAAACTTTATCTCTTCCAGTATTTGTAGGCCGATGTGTATTCAGAGGGGATCCTGGTTATCTTTGTACATGTTGGTAAACAATGAGTTGAAAATAATTACATTTTTCTCATAGTTTCTGCAGGTGCTACAATCCAGATGTGGGCCAGGGCTACAGCTATCTCTAGACGCAACAGGAAAAAGATCGCTCACATCATTGTTGGAAAGATTCAGTTCCTTGTGGGCTGTTGGACTAAGACCTTTGGTTGCCTACAGGCAGCTGGCTAGAGGTTGTCCTCTGTCCCTCTGTAGGGCAGCTGCCTACACAATGGATGGCCACCAGAGTGAGCAAGAGAGAGCCAGAGCGAGCACAAGTAACAGGGAAGTCACAGTCCTTTGCACTGGTGAATCTCTGACATCACATCCCATTCCATCAGCCATATCCTATGTACCAGAAACAAGGCATTGTGATGGCGGGACAATCATACTCAAGTGGAAGGGGTTACCCAAGGCCACGAGTGGAAGAAGCCAGGGATTGTTACACATTTGAAAAGCTCTGAATTACACCTTCACCTGAATTCTGGACTTTGGATGTGACAGCAGGATGACAGGCAAATAAATGTGTGGAATTTCATATGGCACCTGGAAGTTTAATTAAAATGGCAATGCTGCATAGTAAGAAGAGTAGACTTCAGGTTCAGAGAAGCTTCCATTAGAATCCCGCCTCTGGGGCCGGCGAGATGGTTCAGTGGTCTAAAGCGCCTGCTTAGGAGGGCTCAAGCGACTGCGGGGACTGAAGTTCGATCCCCGGCACCACATGCTGCGCCAGCGCCACCACCAGGGCAGGCTGAGCCAGCCACAAAATGAATAAATAAAGAAACAAACAAACACAACAAGCAAACAAATAAATAAATAAATAAAATTAAAAAAAAAAAAAAAAAAAAGAATCCCAACTCTGGCTGGGCAAGGCGGTGTACACTGGTAATTCCAGCACTCCCAGAAACTGAGGCAGAAGGACTGCAAATTTGAGCCTCAGTCAGGACAACTCAGAGACTTAGGAAGACCTTGCCTTAAAATAAGGAATGTTTAAAAGGGCTAGAGATGTAGTTCAAAAGCTAAACAACAAAATACCTCACCTTTGAGGTTCACCAACTACAGGACCTCAACCTTAGTTTTTTCAACTATCAATTTTCTTAGCCAGAAAAATTTGGAAAATAATATCTACCACATATGGTGTTTTGCAGTGTGAAAGAATCACTTAGATAAGGTATGTGTCAAAATACAGATTCACAGGTTGCTCCCTAAGCAGCAGACTTGGGCTGGCACCTAAAATTGTCTATTGTTACTAAGTATCCAGACATCTTTAAGTACATATGAAGAAGTATGTGGCCCAGTACTTGGAGGATGCTAATGATTTGCATATAAATAACAGTTCTGCAACTATTGAGGAACTATATGTTTGAAGAAACTCAATGGCGCCCTAGCAAAATTTGGGAAAGCCAATTGTACTGAAGATTAGAAGACATGAATTCTGGCTCTGCTTGACACTTTGTTTTGGGATCTTAAGTTCAGAACCATCTTAACTGTTTTTTTTTTTTTTTTTTTTTTTTAATTTTTAAGTCTTTATAAAATTTCCTCTACCCTTGGTGCTATACAGACAAAGAAGAAGTAAGAACAGCCAGCCTAATTCTTCAGAAACCCCTTATTGGGGAGTCAGGAGCAATTGCCTCCATAAGGAGTCTTTTCTGGGTCTCTGGGTCTCCTAATATTTCTTCCTGTAGACTATTCCTTTGAGTCTCTCGTTCCTCTACTGCCTGGCACCTCTGTATATAATGAAATATATCTGAAAACAACCTCATTTAAAAGAATAAATCTATTAAGAAGCTGAGAACTTTCTGGTGTGAAATGAAAAATATTGATTACTTCCCACCTGTTAGCAATAAAATCCCATCCAGTTAATTAACCTGCTCAGTGATAAAGTTTATTTTTGCCCTTCACCTTTAGCTCCAAATCTTTAAAACCATTAAAACAAGTACCTGGTCAATGAATAAATCTTCTCCAGGGTGGCATTTAGGGCCTTCTGTAATCTGGCTCTGGCCTACGTTTACTCCTAGCTACTTACCTCCAATCACTTTCCAGCACAGCCAAATGTAAGATGAAAAGAGTCCCCACTACCAAGATATGCTTACTTACTGTGAATCTACTTATTTTAACTCAATTCAAATGTCATTTCTTGGAGAAAGCTTTCCCAGAGCTCTGTCATCTACCTCCACCTCCCTCCCTTCCCACTCTCCAAATTGCTGCCAAGCTGCAATTATTACCTCCCTATTCTAAACACTTTGAAAACTTTTTATACCTTTGTAACACTGACTATTCTATACCTCATATCATGATTATATATTTGTAGTACTCGACCCTTGAGGTTGCAATTCCAACCCATTCGTTTTGTGTTCCTCATATTCTCCAACACAATTTCTTATTGATGACTGCTGTTCAGTAAATATTTTCTGAATGTTTAAATGGAACCCCACTGATTTAACACCTTCTTTATGGTTGTTTTTACTCTAGGGGTTCACGATTCAATATCAACTCAGGGAAAATTTAACTTGGTGAGGTTTTTTTTTTTTTTAAATTTTTATTGTATTCAAAAAAAAGAATTCCCAAGCTCTGGTTTTTTGGGTGTTTTGTTTTGTTTTAAGACTAGCCTACTATTTTTTCACATCCTTAGCTGCTTTCTGCTTATGGAAATCTTTTCACTTTCAGTGGAAGGGGACATCACCTATTTCTATGGCTCTGAATATGGGCTTCATATGGCTTTTCTATTTCCTGCACCAGTTTATATGACAGTACACTGGGATCTAGCATTTTACCAGCATAAAATACTAACATCCAGGGCTGGTGAGATGGCTTAGCGGTCTAAAGTGCACGCGTCAGGAAGTTTAGGCCAAAGCACAGAGACCGTGGCTCGATCCCAGGCCCCACATGCTGTGCTGCCCCTCAACCCCAGGGAAGGCTGAGCTGGCCATAACACAAACAAATATGTAATGTGGTTGAAGAAAATAAAATAAACTTTAAAAAAAAATACTAACATCCAATTTTAGATGAAGCAAATATTCGGTCACATATGAAAACATTCACATGAATGTGACTACACCAAAGAAGAGGAATATGTAGCTTCACCAAAACAAAAAGACTGTGTATTCATTTAGTGTCATGCTCTTGATCACATGCTGGATTTCAGGTACTATGTTCTGTGCTGCTCAGACAAATATAAATAAGGGTCCTTTCGAGAAGCTCTGAGTCATATGAAGAGAAATGAATATATGATGAGATAATTTCTATAGAAAGCTATTTGCACAAAGCCAGAGGCAGACACAGGGTGATGTAGAGTACTGAAAATTTTAAACAAAGCTCTCTTTGAAGCACAGTGTTCATGTGGATATCAATAATTTAGATATTATTTTTGGAGTTATTATATATGTCAGCAAGGAAAAGCATCAGCATCATTTTCAACTCACCTTGGACAGGGTCTCAGTATCCATAGGGGGTGCTGAGGCATGACTCAGACACATAGCTATGCTGGGTTAATCAAGATCCAGACCCAGGTCCTTGCTCCTTACAGCTTATAGGAATGAATCATTCAGGGAGATGTCAGCAAAGGGGTAGTTTTCTTATGATTCATTGGGCTGAACTTCATCCCAATGATATTTCAGTCCAATGATTTTTCATGCTATTTTGTCTATGGCTCCAGTATTTTCTAAAAGCATTGGCACAGCTGTGTAGATGACTCATGGAGTGTCTTCTTAAAGTCTATGACCCTGGAGGTGTCAGTTTCTCTGTGTGTATGTGTATGTGTGTGTGACAGAAGTGTTTATGAGAAAAAGTAATAAAATAATCCTAAAGTTTAAATGATCAAAGTCCGTAGCTGCACATTCTAGATATTTATGCAGATCACTTTAAGTTAGGCCATCACATTCAAGGATTTTTTTCTGCTTACTATAAACTCCTTGAGAAGGGTAAGGTAAAGTGACATAAGTCAGAAGCAGAAAAATGAGAGGAAATTAAAATCCATTTCAAATTACTCCTTGACAGTTGTTCAGAGAGCAGTTGGATGAGGGTACTGCTTGAGGCTGTAATATTTCTCTGGATTCTTCTGACTCACAACTGAAAGAAGACTAGAGATAAGTACTGTGACAGTGCCCACAAGCTATTTAACAAAGATTTAACCTCCTATCTGCCGTTGACCAGCCCACATAGGATCAACATAGAACAAAACAAATCATGCAAATAAACAGCAGCAAAACACCTTGCCCTTGGGAGTTTAAATTCTAGAGGGAGAAAGGGTCAAACACAGTGCTAGCATGCTCCTCTCTGCTCAGTGTGAAGCAGTTCTTTCTCATGAAGTCTTAGTGTGGAGCGACTTAGTCTCCGTCAGATCTCAGCTTCCGTGAAAGTCACAAAACTTTATCTCTTTCGAGCTTGCAGCCTGATAGCTAGTCTGATTGTTCCTATGAACGTTGAAATGGACTTCGGGGGAGTGGTGGTGTCTGCACGTGAGTTGGGTGCAGCGGTGACAGTGCACAGTGGGCAGAAACCCTGCCAACAGCACCGGCCACCCTGCTAATTTACAGCTGGGAGAGTCGCATGCTTTAGTTTAGTACCTAATTCAGTCCCTCAGTCCCCTCCGCCCCAGTTGGCACTCTGTCTTTTCCTTGTCGCTCTTTTCCTCCATCCCTCCCTCCTGGCATTACCTCCCTTTCTCTCAGCCCCTCCCCATCCCCTTCCCTTGTACAATTCTTTTCTTCTCCTCTTGCTCCCTCTCCCCCTAGCCTCTCTTCTCTCTCGTCTTTCCCTCCTCCATCCCTCCGCGGCGTCTGCGTCAGGCCCCGACTAGCGTGACGCGGGGTCTGGGTGGGAGCTGTCCGCTCACCCGGGTGCTGAATGCAGCAGCGGCGGCCGCGGCCGCGGAGGTGAGGGTAACTGGGAGCTTTCTCCGCTCCGAGAACCTCGTTTGCAGTCCTCGGACTGTCGGTGTAGCACCCCGACAGCTCCCATCCAGCACCACCCCTTTGGGAACTGAGCCAGGGGGGCAGCAGTCGCGGCGGCGGGTGCTGAGCAACGGCGGAAGACAACACCTGGCAGCAGCCGGGAATCTGCTTTGCTTGCTTTGGGCTTTTAGAAGAGATATTTATATACCGTTTGAGGGAATCTCGAAGACCAAGCTGGAACCGAGTGCCGGCTGCCTCCCACCTGGGCCACGCGGCTTCGCTTTCCCCTCCCCACCTTCAGCTGCCACCGCACTCAAACCTCACCTCGTTGCAGCTGCGAGGAGAGCTAGCAACCGAGCCCAGCCAGTGGCGGCGGGGACAGGAAGGAGGGGCGGGTGGGGTTGGAGGCGGAGAGCCGAAGAGGCCGCCCTTGGTGGGGGCAGGGGGCAGAGCTGCCGAGAAGACCTGGCAGCCGCCCTCCTCCGCCCCCACCCACCAGAAGCACTCTTTCTTGATTATTTGAGAAGCGAATTATTGCATTAGTGTTATTTCGGTTTTTATTACCCGCTCGCTCGCACCGCTCCCATCCCCACGCCCGTCTCGCCTCTGGTTGCATGGCAGCACTGCCCGGGCGCGGGGGCTCAGGGCCGGCCCCCCGGGAAGGAGGAGGAGGAGAGGAAGGATCATGAAGCCAGGAGTCGCAACCGCCCCGGACGGCGGGCAGCAGCAGCTAGAGGACGAGCCGGAGCAGCCCCCGCCCCGGAGACACCCGGACGCCGACCAGCAGTGCCCTCTGCCTCCACGCGAGCATCGGCGGGCGCGGGCAGACCCGGAGCAGGAGCAGGAGCAGGAGCAGGAGAGCGACCGCGACCCAGAGCAGGAAGGAGAGGAGAGGGCGAGGCCGCTTGCCCGCCCGGACCTGCCCTTTTCCTCGCTCTTGCACCTCGCCCGAAGGGACCTTTGATGGAACCACGGGGAGGGGGCCACGGATTTACAGACTGCTGCAGGAGTGGGCTAAGGGCTGCCATAATGTAACTATCTCTTTCCCTACCCTCTCTCACACGCCCCTCTACCCCTTTTCTCTGCCCCATCACCTGTCCTCCCCCATACACACCCTTCCTCTAGCCAAGATCTTAATGCTCAGGAAGGACGTGGCTCTGTGAGGAATACATGATCTTTTCCTCTCTTCCTTTCTCTCTCCCCATCCCACTGTTCTCCCACTTCTATTCCCCCCCACTTCTCCGTAGCCCTTTGGCTGCATAGGCAAAGCACAACCCCTCTTCCCCAGGTTCACCTGCAGGATCCCCCAACCCCCATCAACCCAACTGTTCTCTTAAAAGCGACTGTGGTGCTTCTAGGGGTTAATTGCCCCGGTTTTCTGTCCAGGAAAATTAAAACTTCTCCCAACCTCCTCGCCTCCCCATTTTGCCTCCACCCTACCAGTCTCCTACTACCTGAGAAAAACTATCTCCTCTTTCTCTCATTTATGCTCTCCTCAATTCATCCAGCTAGTTTTCTCCAAACCTAGCTCATCCCCCTCCAAATTTGATTTACATTCTTCCTCTCACCCTTTTACATAAAAGAAAGTGATTTACCACCCCCTAGGGATTTGGAGAGAACCCAGAAATCCTTTCCTGGTGAACTTTTAAGAATTAGACATTGATCTGAAGGCTGTAACTCCTCAGCCTCTGAGATTCTTCTATCACCCTGCTCCTATCAGTGTCCTGGGGCCAGAGGCAGAAAGGAAGTGCCGTGAGCAAAGTCTGAGGGTGGGGTGGGGCTGCAAGAGCAAGAAAAACTTGTTTTGCCTTTTCCACATAAGAGTTCAGAATCATTGACTCCCAGTTCTCAGTTTTTGGAGCAATTTACTTGCTACTCAGAGGGCCTCGAAGAAAAGCAGTGAGAAAGGACTTTCCTCCCATAACAGGAACAGTGTGGACTCCAAGCCCTATTGTACACGCCTCTTCTAAGACTCCATCTGCCCCTCTGGGGTACTCTGCTCCCTCCGGGCACATGCTGATGCCCCTGGGTGGGCTGCTGTGGTGGTGGTGGTGGTGTTGCTGCTGTGGCTGGTACTGCTCTGGACTGTGCACCTCAGTTCCCCAAATGTTGCGCCACCAGGGTCTCCTCAAGTGCCGCTGCCGCATGCTCTTCAATGACCTGAAGGTTTTCCTTCTGCGGCGCCCCCCTCCAGCGCCCCAGCCCATGCACGGCGACTCCCAGCCCCCCATTTTGGCTGCCAACAATAACACCCTTCCGGCTCTGGGTGCCGGGGGGTGGGCAGGCTGGAGGGGCCCTCGAGAAGTGGTGGGCAGGGAGACCCCTCCTCTGCCACCTCCACCACCTTTGCCACCTTCTGTGGAAGATGACTGGGGCTGCCCCGCCACAGAACCACCTGCCTCGCTGCTCAGCAGTGCCTCTTCAGATGACTTCTGTAAGGAGAAGGCTGAGGATTGCTACTCACTGGGCAGCAGCCTGGACAGTGGTATGAGGACTCCACTCTGTCGCATCTGCTTCCAGGGACCAGAACAGGTGAGTCTCTTTTCTGTGCCCCTTTCCTGTGGTATCTCTAGGTCTGGTGAATTGCTACTTGTCTGCTTGCTTTGGGGAACCATTATGCCATTGGTAGAGTCAGGACTGTTCTGTCTTCTCTCTGTGTTTGTTTGTTTAGCACTGGGGGTTGAATCCAGGGGCTTTCTGCCATCTATATCCCATATCCCCAGGCGCGCGCTCGCTCTCTCTCTCTCTCTCTCTCTCTCTCTCTCTCTCTCTCTCTCTCTCTCTCTCGATGGATTTGAACTTGTGCTCCTCCTGCCTCAGCCTCTCACAGTGCTGGAATGGCAGGCACGCACAGCCACCCAAAGTCTGAACTATTAAGATTTGGGAGGTCCTTAAGGCTGTTGCTTGTAAAAGTTTTCCCGATTGGTGTGTGGTCCTTGAAGAAGCTTGGTGGCTCAGTTGTGTTTTAGTTTTTGCGTTTTCTTCCTGGTGTTAAGCTCTTCAATTCCATCCAAAAAAGTGCCTAGAAGCACCCTCAGAATAAATGATTCAGAAATGATGAAATGAAGAGATCTGGTGTTATATTCATGCTTGTTTTCAAAATATCCTCTTAGCTGATTTCTTACTAGTGACATTCCCCTAGCCCATGTTCAGCCCCATATTCTGAAAGTGCCAAGATCTTGTCCTCTTTCCTTGGCCTTACAATTTGAACACAAGTAACCTGTTTTTTGCTCTGAAGCTACTCCAGTTTGCTAAGACACTTCCTAACAGCCTCTAGTTTTCCTACATTGAAAGCAGGTCATGAAGTCTAGGTAAGAGTGGATTGTAGGTACATAAAGAAGGTAATAGGGGAAGGCAGTGAAATTTTCCACATTTGTCCCCATCTTAGGCCTATAGTACATCAAATCAGAGTGACCCTTACGCTTTGTCCATCCAGGATGGGGAATGCCAAGCATCTCATGGAGCAGAGTTTTCTCAAACCTGGGGGCTTTTCCCTACTTTCTCCATTCAGATATTGCATTTATCCTCCTTACAGCTTGCTGTCTGTAGTACTGGCTAGTGATGTACATTTTTCAAGATGCACAGACTTCCCCTCCCAGGCAGAAAAGGCTCACTCGGAAATCTGATCTTGTTGGTGATGCAGGAAAAGGACTATTTGATTCCAGCATGGGCAGGGCAATACACTTGAATCAGCCCACTTCCTCAGTAGTTTCCTTAAGTGCAGGGAGCACTTCTGAGTGCACTTTGAACAAATGACTGTGTGTTAGGGTGCAGTACTGGTGCTCCTGGTTCTCAGGTTCTTGCAGACTGCTTGCTTGTCAGATGCAGGCTTGGCTGATATTTCACTCCTTCTTTTCTCTCTGCTGGGAAGACAAAGCACGTCAGGCTCTGGTGATGATGCCCAGGGAAGCTTCCTGGGCGTTATGAGGGGCAATGGGATTGATTTCAGTGTGAATAAATCTGCCCGAGGTATTAAGGCATGGGCTCCTCCTCCTTGTAACTAGGCTCATCTGAAGCACCAAATGGAATATTGTCAATGGTTGAAAACTCCTTATAGATGAGAGGGTTCCTGTTGCCTGCTGAGTGCCTTTCCTCTGCCCACTTCCAGCTGAGCCTCTGGCAGAGCTACAGAGTAGGGTGCTTTGGCTCCCAGAAATAGTGAGTCTTACTTTGGGGCACTCTGGAAGTGGCATAACATTCTTATGGTCAGGATCTTGCCACAGTCAGTAATCTCATCTTTTTTAAAAAAAAAAAAAAAAGGAAAACAAAAGAAAAAGTAGTAATACAGCTTCCCAAGCTGTTTTTTCTTCTTCATGGACTGGTTCAGGTGTACTTGTCCCAAGGGATGCTGGAAGTGTGGCTTCTGGCGGGATTTGGGATGTGTCCTGGAATACTTTTACCTGCTGTGTGAACTTCAAAGAGTTTTAGGCTTCTATTCTGCTCCTTTTCTTATGGTTCAAGCCAGAACATAATAAGTGTGAAAATACCTTGGACATGATTAATTTATACTGAACAAATATTTTAATCATGGAAAAACTGTGTTGTATTAATAAAAAAAAAAAAAAGAAGAGTCACTAGAAGTATTGTGAAAACGCCCTCCTGTGATAGATACATAGCCTGGTCAAAGGTTAGAGCTTTCTATTCTGGTTCATTGTTTTTACTATGTGTCATAAATAAAACTCTTTGACTAAACAAAGGATTAGAAGCCTCTCACTCATTACTCTAGTTATTTTCAGCTGTGCCAGGAGTTAAAAAGATTGCCAAAAATAAAGGGTTGATCTCTTTCTGCAAACTATGTGGTGGTAAAAGTCAGTAGGAAGACCCAGTGAGTTCTGTCTTTGCCCAGATTGACAAAGGGCAATTCATTCATTCATTCATTCATTCATTCATTCATTCATTCATCAATGGTTTATTTAGCAAACACTTGCTGGGAACACACAATGTGCCAGATGCTGTTGCGGGCACCTAATATCCAGGAGTGAACAAAACAGATGAGATCTCTGCTGTTCAGAAGCTGGCGGTCTTGTGGAGACACATAAATGTAACAAGTAAATTGGTGATATGTAAGGTAATTTGGGGTAGCATGGAATACCATGGGAAGGTTGAGTTGAAACCAAACAAACCCCAGGAGAGTGAGTTAATCCTGAGTGAAAAGGAGGGTGTGGCAAAGATATAGTCAGGGTAGATAGAATGATCAGAGAAAGCATTCTC
>PVKN010005423.1:0-30792 GCA_004027915.1 Capromys pilorides | reverse complement strand
TTTTTAGACAGGCTCTCCCTAAGTAGTTCAGGCTGACCTTGAGCTCACTTTTGTAGCTTAGGCTGGTCTCAACCTCCCAAGTTCTGGGAGTATAGGCTTGCACCACCACACCAGGCACTTTGTTGGTGATCTCTTTTGATGTGCAAAAATTTTCCAATGAAATATCCCATAGTTGATTTTTTGAACTATTCCTTGTACAGTTTATTTCCTCATGAACTCTCTGCTTACCTCCATGTCTTCAATATTTCTACTTACTTACTCTTCCAATACATTTAGTGTTTCTGTTTTAATATTTAGATCTTTGATCCATTTTGACTTTAGTTTAGTACGTGATGATGGAGATGAGTCTAGTTTTTATCTTTGGCATAAGGAAAGCCAGTTTTTCTAGTACTAGGTATTAAAGAGTATATCATTCTTCTAGTAAACATGTTTGACACCTTTGTTAAACATAAGGTGGCTGAGTGTGTTTATAGTTGTGTGTGCATCTTCTAATCTGTTCCACTGATCCACAGGTCAGTTTTTTTCCAGTACCATGCCGATTTTATCACAGTAGCTTTGCAGTATAATTTTAAGTCATGGATTGTCATACATTCTGCCTTGTCTTTGTTGCCCAGGATTGTTTTGACTATCCCAATTAACCTCAGTTATAAAAAAAAAATACCTTTATAGCAACATCTATACTTTAGTTTGACCAAATAAGTGGGCACTGTGTCCTAGCCAAGATGATACACGAAACTAAACCATCACAGGGCTGAGGGTGTAGCTCAGTAGTTGAGCACTTGCCTGGAATAAATAAGGACCCATGTTTGATCCCTAGAACTGCAAAACAAATAGCCATCACAATGCCATTTTGAATTAAATGAGCTATATCTAAAAACTATAATTGCAATTAGATAACTTCCTGATACATACTAAATATTCCATAAATACTTATAATCATCATTGTCCTATTTTATAGTAATAATGAGGTGATGGAGAGATTAAGGTTAGTAAAGTAACTGGGCCCAAACCACCACTGTCAGATCACCATGTCAGTTTCTCTCACTCATCCTCATGGCTGCCTGAGGCCAAGTACTTATGAGGAGCTTCAGTCTGTGGGCAAGGAGTAGGGCAGAGGGTGAAAAGCTAGTCAGATGGCAGGCTCCATGCAGGCAGAGTGCCTACCATGTGAGTACATCCCATGTGCCTAGAAATACTTGCCAACTAAATACTAAGGCACCTATGATGTCATATTCTGACCAGATTGCTCCCCTACTTGTGATCCTAAGTTTTTTTCATATTCACCAGCGTCAGCCTAGATCACTGTGAAATGAGCCAGAACCATCTCTACATGCTTTTTCCACCTGAACAGCACCCTGATCTAGAAATTAAAAGTTTCAGATCTTGTCACGAACACCTTGCTGACTGAGGAAATGCTACACATCTTGTACTCCAGCTCCCTCTTTTGCAATATGAGTCTAGTTTCCCTGAGTCCTACCCTATTTGTACATGGCTTAGAAGCCCATAAAGCATCATCCAAGGTACAGCATTATCATTTCTATAACTGCTTTTAGGAAAGAGCCTAAAGACAGCCCTCAGCCAGCAGGCCTTTCTCTCCCCATTCCAGCTGGTGCAGACTTTGGCACTGTTGCCCACAGACACCAATTTTGCAGTGCTGTCTGCCCATGGCCATGCATCCAAGGCTGTGGATGCTGAATGTATCTGGCTCCATCCTGATTACTAGGCATTTCAGCCAAATGAAAAGAATTTGAGCAACAAGGTTTCAGTTTATGTGTGTTGCACAGGCAAATGACCCTTTCAAATTATGTGTACATAGTAAGCCCCAGAGCCTGTGACTGTATCACCTTACATGGCAAAAGGAACTTTGCAGATGTGATTAGGGTTAAGGTCCATTGCAATAGGGAGAATTTCTTTAATTGCCCAAGTAGAACCAATCTTACCATCAGGGTCCTGAGGAACATTTTCTAGCTGCAGTCTGGAAGAGATATAACTATAGAAAAGGAGTCAAAGAAATGTGAATTTAGAGGACAAAGGAAAAGCCACACACTAAAGGTCACCTCTAGAATGTAGAAAATTCAAAGAATCCAGTCTCCCTGGGGCCTTTTGAGAGAGATGCATCCCTGACCACATTTTGATCTTCACCTGACAAAACCCATGTAAAACTTCTGAGTTAAAAAATGTAAGATAATACATTTGTGTTGCTTAAGCATCTAACTGTGTGACAGTTTGTTACAGCAGCTAGAGAAAACTAATACACATGCTAAGAAGACAAAAGAGGCAGACTTGTGTGATCTGGATCAAAGATGGAGAAAGACCAGGTCTAGAAACCAAGAGGCCTCAGCAAACCCTAGACCAGTGCTTCCATCCTTTATCTCTTCCAAATACTATGGTTACCACTCAGGCTGAGGAGCTTCTGAAGGATGGGAGTGGGGAGCTATGCAAGAGTTATTTTTGGATTCAGAGTTAAGCTTTGCCTCCTCAATCTTCTGGACCCACC
Source organism: Capromys pilorides (assembly GCA_004027915.1). NCBI lineage: Eukaryota > Metazoa > Chordata > Mammalia > Rodentia > Capromyidae > Capromys > Capromys pilorides. Next base: position 28,295 of record PVKN010005423.1, on the reverse strand, counting down.
TTGATATATTTCTGGGCTCTCTCTGTGTGTGTGAAATATGCAGGAGTTTGTGAAAGACTTTTCCACATCCACCTCCTTTCTAAGAATGGGAAGAATCCTCCTCTACCACCTCTTCCCTCCCTTCTCCCTTCCAGTATCCACCCATGGGACAGCCCATCACACAACCTCTCCCCAGCGCCTCCTTCCCTCCCCAGCAAGAGCAAGCAGCCATCCATTCTCAGCTCCCAGTCATCTCTTCACAGCAATGAACGACATCGTTAGGAGCCTTTCATTATCAGCGGCTTGCACGCAGCTGATGTTGATTTGATAGAATCCAATTTAGCATCCCACTCTGGGCTCTGCTCCATAAGCATTTGGGTTTAGCATGTACAGGCAGTTTGATGCTGTCTTGATGGCCTTTTAAGCGGCTGAGAAAATTGCTGGCATGGCAATTTGGTAGCAAGCAGATTCTTGGTGAGTGAGGCTGCAGGAGTGGGGGAAGGGGTAAGAGATCAGGGGACATTTCAGCCCATACATGTAAAAGATTGCTAAGAATCAAACAGTCATTCAGGAATGTAAAGAAAGAATGGGTAAATACCTAGAGTGTCTGCAAGGGCTCAGCTCAATGACTCCATGGTGCCTCCTTGTGGGGGTGGGTCCAGCACTGCCTCTCAAACCAAACATGAGCAAAGAGCACATCCCCATGCACAAAATACCTTCTCTCATTATCTGTCAGTTCTTTACAGAGGGCTTGTGGTTCTCTGAGGGAAGTAGCATGTTGGCAATTGTGTAACGCTTGGATCACCAAATTAAAAAGCAATGACTTGTAGTATCTACCAATTCACCTGGTGTAAAGACTCTCACCTTGGTCACTCCGAACTACAGTGAGATGCATTCTATGGAAGAGATGTCTTCTGTGGGCTCTGTGAGTTTGAGCACATCTCACCACACTCATACTAGATGCTCATGACATTATTTTGAAGTTGATCCCATTTTATGCCTGAACAAACTGAGACTTAGAATAGGTCTGATTTATTCATGAGCTAGTGGCTAAAGCCTGTGTCCCAGCCTTGCATCATGAATGCCAAGGACATTGACACTTTCCTGTGGAGAGACACACTGCCTGAGACCTGAGAGTCCAGCCTCAGATAGCATCAGAACACTTGAGCAGAGAAAGATCATCTGCCTGGCAAATATGTAACCAACGGTTACTCCCAGATAGTGGCAGGTGATACTTCTACGCTTTTCAATAGTTTCCAATTTTTTCCAGGAGATATTCCTCTGACCTACTGTCACCTGCACTTCAGTTTAGAAAGCCAGCTTCTCCTGGGAAGCAATTAGGTCACAGAGTGTCAGGGCAAGAGCACGATCTGTTGCTCCCAGAGGCAAGGAAGGCATGCTTTCCTCTCCTGCAACCTGATTGCAGGTCAAGAGGCAGAGTGCCTGTGACATCTTTCTCTTCTTTTCACTCTGGGTGACTCAAAAGATCTGTCTTGAAGGCTCCTCCCTCCTGTGGTTCGCACAAGTGTGTCACAGCCTCAGTTTCTCTCTTCTTAGAGCCTTTCATCCCAGAGGCACCTTAGGAGGTGCAACAAGACCCAGAGCTGCGACACAGAGGTGCTTCTGACCTCAGCCACCTCCAAAGTGGAGAGCTCTGCTGGAGACACCTCCCTCTCTAGCACTCTCTGAAACTGTGTTTTTGGCATTTGGGCATCAGTAGTCCAAAGCAAGCCAAGCTTATACCCTCAATGTCCTATTTTTTGTTTAGCTTTTGTTAATATGTATATGTATACACACACACACACACACACACACACACACACCCCATATATGGATTTATATACATGTTGAGCATCCTTAATCCAAAACTCTGAAGTCTAAACTTTTTTCTTTGTTTTTGCAATGCTGGAGATTGAACTCAGGAACCTGCACTTGCCAGGCAAGAGCTTGTTTCATTTAGCTATCTCCCGAGCCCTGAAATCGAAACTTTTTGAATGCTGATATAATGCCCAGTTTTATACCTGGAGCCTCAAATAGCCAATGAAGGCAACAAAGGATACATTCTAAGAAATGTGCTATCAGGCAAGACAACACTGTGCAAACATCATAGAGTACATCCTACAAACTAAGCCAACTACACCATTACTAGATGACAAGAATTTTCAGCTCCTTATAGTCTATGGGACTTCCATGGCTGATTAAACATTATGTGGCTTGTGTCTACATTCCAAATTTCAAAAACCTCTGAAATCTGAAATGCTTCTAGCCCCAGGCATTTTAGAAACTGGATGTTCAGTTTGTATATGTATATGAATTATACATATGAAAATATATATACATGTACAAATGTATATTATCATAAATGTACGTATGGTGTGTATGTTTAAAAGTTTGGAAAGGAAATTAATCAACATGTAACCAGAATAAGCACTTGCTTGACAAGATCGGAATCCTGAGTTCAATCCCCAGTACCACAAAAAAAAAAAAGGTATGGAGAAAGATTGTCTGCCTGGCAAACATGTAACCAATGGTTACTCTCAGATAGTGGCAGATAATACTTCTATGCTTTTCAATAGTCTCCAATTTTTTCCAGGAGATATTATCATGGTGAGATGCAAATGTATTATTTTTGTAAAAGTCAAAGCTCTCCAATGGAATTAACCCAGAATACTGACTGCTGACTAGCAGGAGCCTCAGCGAACATGGAAAACTCTGTCCCCAGAAGCCAATTCTGTCACCACCTAGGTAACCCGGATTGTGGAGAGGGGAGCAAGAAGGTAGAACAGATGAGAAAGTAGGGAGAAGGGAGACACAGGTCAGACACAGTGCCCCCCCAAAACACAAATGTATGAGGGAGCAAAGAGGGTCAGAGAAGAGAGACAGAGACCCAGGCATCACCACTGTGCACAGGCCGAGTGACAGTGGTGATGACACTGGGAATCAAAGGTCTCAAGTGTAAATAAGATGCTAAGAGAGAGAACAAGCAAGAGCTCAGCCTTCACAAAGCTACAGTAAGTAGCCTAAGTGACATTCTTCGTCTGCTAGTCCCCAGTATTTGGTCCCAAGTTGTACAACTTCCTTGTGCATGTTCATCTCACAGCCTCGGATTTGGCAACCTTGTTCCAGCCACCACCCTTCAGTTCCATGATTCAGGGACCACAGTGATCTTCCTTATTGTGGTCCTCTATCAGCTGTTAGCATGGTGACAACTAATGTCTGATAAACAGACTGAACGAGCAAACCAAGCTAACAGCCCACCCACCCCCATGGAAGAAGCCAGTTATCTGAGTAGAAAGACAGTTTGTTGGAAGACCTGAGTTTTTGTTCCCACCCTTCTAGCAACCAACCTCATGACCTATGGGTAAATACCTTCCTGTTTTGTGGCTCAGTTTCCCCCAAAGAGGAAGTATTGTCCTAAAAGAAAATTCAAAGAAGAAATATATTTATATGCATATATAAATATATATTATGTATTATTCCTTGGGATAAGCAACTGAAACTGTTGTAGGCAACTAAGTTAGAGAAACTATTGTGGGCAGTCAGACAGGAATAGGTCCTCAAAGGAGCAAGTGCAGAAGATACCTCACAGCCGTGAGAGACACAGGCCCCTCCACTGTGGGCTGGATCTCAAGATGAAACAAATACACTCACATACTTTCTAAAGATAAGCTTTGGGGATTGATATTCTAAATAGGCATCCATCACCTTGAGAAAATCAGAAAGACCACTAACCCAACCCTCTGCAGAAAAAACCCCTGTTCTGTATTCAGGCCCTCTTGCTACATGATTTATTTCCCCGTTTGATCCTGATTTAATCAGTTTTCCCTAAGAAATTATACTCATGATCTTATTGATTGACCATAGTTTTGTCTCACCTCATGCCCACCTTGCAGCTTTCCATTTTTCTCATTTTGGACCTGCCTCGAGGATTTGCTCTATGAAAATCCCTAGAAAAAGGTGGGGGTCCTTAACAACCCACTCAGGTCCCCTTCTGTCCCTCTCTTAGAAGTTTATTTTTCCCCCAATAAATACAGTCTGCTCTTAACCGCTATGGTTCCTAAAATTCATTTTTCAATTTTAGAGAATACAAATAAGGAACATCCAGAAAATTGGGAGGTTCTTTCCCCCTATATCAACACAAAGGAAAAGCATAAATTACTCCTGTCTTCAACCCCTTAGAACCACAGGAATATCTAGCAGGGTCAAACCAGATAGGCAGATCCATGGAGCACCATGGCTAAGCAGAGATTTTGAGTGGGGGTTGGGATAACCTTGGGTTGGGCCTGGATCTTTGTGTTTCTCTTCAATGGACTCTCCTTCGGGACCATGTGGTCTTAATGGAGGCTGCATTAGCTAATCTAGTGATTCAATTAGTTCTAACTGCTCCTGGCTTGAGAAGGAGGGATAGCAAGGTGGGGATTTGCTGACTCCTATTTGCCGGAAAGGGTTTCCCAAGACAATGGAGATGCAATTTGAATTCCCAAGCCCCCCACTTCCTTCTCCTTTCCAGAGCCCCTGGGTCATCAACCCAAATGAGATCATGCCAGTGAAAGCACTTCATAAACTATTCTTATTACTCATTCCCCTCTAAGGGTGAGGGCCCCCACTGTTTTTTCCTGCCACATCTGGCCAAGAGGCAGAAGGGATTGAGAATTTTGAAGGGAAGTCCCAGGCCTTACTCTGAAGAACCCCAGGGCAGTGGTTTTCTGACAACTCAAATGTAAATGGATTTCTGATTCTGTACCACAAACATCAACTCTTTCCCTAGCAACAGCTTTGCTCAGCTCTGAGCCACTGTGCTAATGGGGAAAATCCCGCACCACCCATGAGGGATACTGCCGTACACTGTCCTCATTACCGCTATTTACTAAAGTGACTTTGCTCCCCAGACAGACCTCGCTTTGAGACCAGGGCCATATGTTGGACATCAGTTCCTAGAAAGTATTGCTGGTGCCTGATGGGAAATAAAAAGTAAAGGGAAATGTTGCCGAAAGCATAGCTAGAGAAGACAAAATGGAACAGAGGTGAGGCTATCATTTGCAGGTTCTTTTTCTTTCTGGAGAAAGATCCACTTTTTCTAGGGTCCAGGAATCACTCCTAGCTCTGGAAGCTGTAGAACTGGGAGGAGTCATCTTGCTTCCTTGACCACATATTGTGGTTTGGGGTTTTTGCAAGGTGAACAATGTACTACAGGACACATTTTATAATAGTATTTTATAATGAATCACCCAAGAATCGCATAATACAAGTGCAGGAAATCCATCCACACACTAAATACCAAAGAATCCAGCTGAGGGTCTAAAGCTCATAACAATGCCTCCCACCAGTCCAACTGGAGACCTAGAGCCCATAACTAAGTCTCATGCAGGCCCACTTTATGGATCTGTGCTGGAAAGGCCCAAAGATCAGCGGTTGGAATCTAGAAAGTCTGTGCCAGTGGGATGAAGCATCTATACTAGCAAGCTGAGGGATCTGAACTGGAGCTAGGAAGCAACACTCAAGGTAAGCACCAGAGCTCCCCCAAAAGTACCACAGCCATCCTCAGCCATAGTGAAGTCCTGAGCTCGTCCAGCAATGAGGAGAGCCAAGTTCTCATCAGGAAAGCCAGTGTAATAAGCTTCTCCAAAGTTTGTCAGGAAAGCCAGCAAGACCAGGTTCTCCAGCAGAACAGCCCAAGAGAACTAGCAGCTTCCAACACCTCCAACAGCTTCTCCAAACATCCTCCTTAACAGCATTTTTAGCAGCTTCTGTTCTGCCTCTATGCTGCTGGCAATAATGCTAGGGTGGGCCTCCCACACACAGCACCACGTGAGTTTAATTCAGCTGGGTGTAGTAAGTTGACCACCTGTCAGAAATCCACTACACCACACTTCCTATAAATTAGGAAGTTTATACTGACATATCAATCCCAACTGGCTACATGTTGGAATTATTTGGGAAACTAAAAACTGTTCATGCCTTGACCCCACACGTGAAAACTCTATATTAATTGACCATGAGTGCAGTGAAATGATGGAGGTGGGGCTGGAGGGTTCAAGAAATTGAAACTAGGGCCTGGAACATATGAGCACACTAGGTAAGTACCCTAGCTACATTACTACTCCTTTTTATTTTATTCTGAGACACAGGCTTAATGAATTGTTCAGGCTGACCTCAGACTCAAGATTCTCCTGTCTCAGCCTCCAGAATACTTCTATTACAAACAGGAATCATTGTGTCCAGACTGGCTGTGGAATGCTTTTCATTTCATTTCCTTGGGCAGTAGTGTACTGGTAAGGTGGCTCTCAAAATAAAAATCATGTGATTTGTAGTATTTGCCAATTTCCGTGGTGTAAGCGCTCCCACAATAGCTTCTTTGTGTAGTCAACAGCATGACAACTGCCACAGTATAGCAGAGTTTGCTGGTGCTTCTGAGCTGTGCTGAGATAGAGATATACTACAGCAAGCCAAATAGGCTATGTGAGGAAAAGACAAAGATTTGTCCCCAGAATGGAGGTGAGAAAGAAGGATACTGTCATAACTGACAAGGAAAAACCCCCAACCCTTCCTCTCCCCTTTCTCCACCTGCTACAGGGGCTATAGTCTCATCCCACTCCCCTCAGTGAAGCATGTCACAGTGGTTTTGGGAATAAAGAACAAAGAAGGAAAGAAAGCCCTAGGGGCTGCCAGTGCTACCAAGACCCTTTCCAGGAAACAGCCTGTTAGCTGCTCATCTTCCTATTCATCCAGAAAACCTCTTCAATAGTGAAAGCAGTCAGCCAGATCTATGAAAAGTCAATGTTTAGCACATTAGCCACTTTTGCTGGCAGGAAGATGAAGAGCTGTTTTTCCAGAAGACATTCAGACCTGCATTGGAGCCAGGGAGGAAAGAGGGTGGGGGAGGACCACAGGAGGAAGGCAGACAGCTGCTTCCCTGACAGTGGTGGGCACTGGGATGTGTCTCTTAGGGTCAAGTCTAGACCACCTTCTTGCAACAGCACTTATTTAAGAACACTGACAAATGCAACTCTTTTGGTAAGCAGAATTTTTAAATGGAACACTCTGTCTCTTGAAACATTTAACAACTAACAGGAAGAGAGTAATGACTGAAGCTTAGGAGCTCCAAGTCATGTAAATATGACAACAGCTCAGCACATGTTGTACATCTGAGAATTAATGGAATTCAGAGTGTATTAATGAATATTTTCTACTCTCACCATTTTCAAAATGGAGAATAAATGGGTGATACCCAGTACAAGCTCAAACTGTGGGTCCTTAAGATTGGAAAATTTGTGCTGATGCATAGTGATCAGTGGGCTAGGTCCCAGAGACAAGAACTTAAGCTGTTACAGACAATGAGAAAATGGTGAATGGCCTTGGAATGGACAGTCACCTTTGCAAGGCCAGCATGCAGACTTGCTAACCCAGGAAGAATGAAGAACAGTGTTTCCAACTCAGAAGAGCACCTTAGCCTAATCTGCTCAAAAACATCCAATGAGTCACCTCAGAACAAGTGCATCCTGCCAACACCACAGGGCAGAGATTTTCCTTACTAACATTAATGAACTATGAACCCAGCTCTGGCCCCCACTCAGTACTGAATTAGCTCTATTTCTAAGATTCAAGATGTTCTAAAGTCTGCAGAGAGCATACATGTGGATAATGAACAAAATAACCAAAACATTTATCTGATCATTGCTGTCTTGGACTTATCATAGGTTTTGAACAATAGCTTACATCTCCATGATTCACCTGGTGGTATTTAGATGCCTGGATAACTCATCATGAAATGTAAAGTTAACACAAAGATTCTCTGTGCAAGGTGTTATGAGTTAGTTGCTTCTATAGTTTGGAGATTGAAATGTCCTCAAGAACCATATGTTAACAGCTTGGCCCCTGTGGTAGTACTAATAGGAAATAGAATCTTTAGGAGGTAGAGTCTAGTGGAAGGTCCTTAGGTCACTTAGGAGATGCCCATAAAAGGTGTGGGAACCTGGCCTCTCTTCTGCACTTTCTCTGGCCACAAAAGAAGTAATCTTTCTCTGCGGTGTGCTCTCTGTCAGTTACCATCCAGCACACCATCAAAGGCTCAAACTGCCTGACTGCTTTGAACCCCCAGAACAGTGAAATAAATAATCTTTTTTCTTTTACGTTAATTATCTCATATATTTTGTTATAATAATGAGAAGCTAATACCACTACTTTCCGATGTATTAAAATAGAGTGAATATTTGTCATCAACCAGATCCTCTGAACTAATCCTGAACTAATATTAAAGGTAAAGGGAAGCTGAGAGATGATTGGATCAGATCATCCAAATTTACAGATGTAAAAACCAGGAATAAAGAAGCAAAGGGCCAGGGAGATAGCTCAGTAGTCTAAGCGCCTACCTGGCAAGCACAAGGACCAGAGTTCAACCCCCAGTACCTCATGCCACGCTGGTCCTGTAACTCCAGGTGCACCATGCCAGCCCCAAAACTGGCATGGTGATGCACACCTATAATCCCAGGGCTGGAAGCTGAGACTATGAGTCCAAGCTGCATAGTGACACCCTATATTTTTTTATGAGCAGAATAGATTTATTAAGAGAAAGAAAGCTCCTGTTCAAGAGAGGGACAGGAGGGAGGTCCTGAGTGGGTGTCCCCCAAGATGCTGTATTGAAAAAATAAAAATAAAATAAAGTGCCTGGGTCAGGTCATGCAGCTCCTTAGATGAGGACCTCAGTCTTGAGGTGTCTGGAAGATGGAAGACAAGGCCCAAGCAATCATCACCATTCACAAGTCCACACAATGCGCCTGAAAGGATATGATGGGGGGAGAGAGCTGGATTGCAAAAGACATGTATAAGTAGACAGTCTAAATTGTGTGCTTCTGCAGTTCAGTGGCAAAATGGGGAGTAGGAAGAGGAAAAAATAGATTTTTAGAATTAGGCCAGAGCCAGATCAGTCAAGGATGAACTGAAAGCATTGTGAATGAAAGACAAATGGGTACAGAATCATGGAGGAAGATGAAACCAGTGAAGTATGAAATCAACCCTCCCTGGCTGCACTACACAGAGCATACACAAAACACGTCACTCACTGACCTCCACTGAAGGTGGCAGGGACAGAAAGGTGGCAGTGAGTTAGATGGCAGGGGAAATGGCTTCCTGTATGTGACCAGGGCATAGCTAAAGGCTTGTAGGAAAGTTTTCTGGAAGAAGCAGAAGTTCTAGAGACGAAGCAGTTAACTCAGCTGAATGGGTGAGCAGTCTTCTTATCAGCCAGGAGGGGACAGTCCACTCATCCTCACCCGCAGCGGACCTCTCTCAGCCGCTACTTTTCCCTGTCTGTCATGGTTTTTTCCTCTCTGAGTGCTGGGTTCCAGTGCTGCAGTCCCAGGGCATACACTGTCTCTTCCCCTTGTGTTCTGTTCTGTCACATAGAATGAGGTCCTGGAAATAATGCCTTTGCCCCTCACCACCTAGATGGGAGAACATACTGGATTCAACTCCAAAAAAGGATGAAAGAGAGACTTGAGTGCATGTAGGCAGGCATTATTTGGGAGTAGACATTTCTTCCATCCCTGTGTTCTGAGTAGGGCCCTGTGACTGTGGGGTCTCCCCTTTGGAAAGATGCAGACCTGAAAACTAGTGTGGCAGCCAGAAGTCAACAGGCAAAACTGGGTGTGGCCTGGCAAGGGAGGTGCTGTGGTCCCCAGCTGACTCCTCGTTCAAGGAGTCTGTACTACTTTCTGACTATGTAAGGGAGACCCTAAGACAGAGCTCTCAAGGCCCCAGGAGGGGGAACCAGGCCTAATAAGGTGTTCACAATTGGGTGACCACTGAAAAACCAGATGAATGAACCTAAATTCCCACTTAGAACCCTCAGCACTTCTTTCCTGAGTCCCAAGGAAAGAGAATGGGTGTTCTGCAAGGAAATTGAAAGGAGAGCCCCAAGCACTGGAATAGAAGAACCGTAGGCAGAGGGAGTTTGAAATGTAGCTTCCTGGGCTCTGGGCTTCTACACCTTCCATTTCAGCAGGTCTGGGGTAGGGCCTGGCCATCCCTATTTCTAACAAGCATCCCATCATCTCTGATGGGATCAGTCTCTGATCCACCCTTAGAAAATCTTTGGTAAGAGGACATTTAAAGAACTAGCAGAAGGCAGACTTGTCAGCAAGGAAGGGGGAGCCATGAGGTTAAAATTTAATCACTGGTCTTGCATGTACACTTTCCCAGAACAATCACTATGCTTCAGATTCCAAATCACTTCCCTACTCATCTCACAAGGTCTTCCATGTCATTTTGGGTTCAAAAAGAGAAAGCAGAGGCTCTGGACGAAGTTAGGTGGTTGTATAGGACGATGTACTTTGCTACATACGGCAGAGGGGCTTGAAACTAGAACCAGCCCCTCTTCTGATTTTACAAGCCCTTCACCCCCACAGATAGTCAGGTTGACACCCACACACAGGTGGAGGGGAATTTATGAAGAGGTGCATTCTGTCTGTCCCCAAAGACTACCACCAGAATCACCATGGCAACCCCACATGCCTGAGCCTTGGTGCTCGTGGACTGAAGCACCCTCAATTGCTGCCCTACCCGCCTCTTCCCCAGAGAGGGCCAAGTCAGTGTCAGAGTGACCAAGTAGATGAAGGAAGAGTGGCCTAGAAGGAGAAAACTTAGCATCTAAGTTTACATTCCCACTCTGCAGCTTAATCCTGTGTGACCCTTCCAGCCTCCACTCTCCAGCAGAGACCGAACCACAAAACAGCCTCTCAGGCTGTCTGAAGAGTACCTGTACCAGGGAAGCAAACTCCAGCACACCGAGGTCGGTGTTGTCCTTCCCCTCGACCTCGCTCTTGCAGAGACCCACTGTGAACACAACGATCTTGGTGTTTCCCAAAAATCAGCACCTGTGGTGTCCTAAAGGAAAGGGCCATGTGTGGCTCTGTGGTAGGTGCCATGCGCAGAGCAGCCTCTGATTAGGAAAGCCTGCTCCCATTTGTCCTATGGCTTCCGGCCCCTGTGAACAGAGTAATTTGGAGTCTGAGCAGCAAATTGCTGGCTCAGCAGAGACCCCATACATAAAAATCACTCTTGATGGCCTCAGTGGAGTTTACACTGAGCAAGCCAAAAGCAGATATGGAAGCAGGGCAGTGGCGGGTGACTCTGTGACACCCGGGAGGGGTTGCGTGCCACTCACAAGGTACACTCAGTACTTATGGAAATATAAAGATGAGGTCATATGCCGATGGCTGCTTCTCCTCAGGTGCAGACACTATCTGTGGTGTCACATTATGCAGTTCTAGTTTTCTCTGCCCACTCCCTCCCTAGCAGTAATTGAAAGTAGTTTGATGCTCTCCCCCCACCCCAAATAAGAATCACCTTCAAGCTGAGTACGAGGGTGCATGCTTATAATCTCAGCACTCTGGGAGGCTGAGGTAAGAGGGTTGAAAGAGGGTTGAGCCCTACCTGATCAACTTAGTGACTGAGAGGGACCTTGTCTCAAAAAGTTAATAAAAGCAGGTGTTACTTGATAATGTAGCTCAATATGAAGGTCCTGGGTTCAATCCTTAGTACCACAACAGAAAAAATCCTCATAAGTTTTGGACCCCATCTAATGGATCTGACTGAGTTGGAAGAGGGGATCATATTTCAGTGATGGAAGGAAAAACCTAGAACCACCAAAGGGGAAGGTAGGAGACACGGGTCCCTTTATCCATCCCCTGCCTGGCTGTGGGACCCTGGGCAAGCCATTCATCATCACTGGGCCTCAGTTTCCTAAAAACATAGATGCTGCCACCTTGCTCTATTTAAGTTCTATAGATCAGCTGATAAAAGTTTTTCAATTCAGCTGACGGAGCAAAAGTTTACCAAGACACCTGGAAAAAACTAATTGGTCCCACCATGGTTAATTTGGTGACTCTATAAAGAGGCAGCTACAGAGGAAGGAGCTAAGCCTAGGAGGATTTTCCAGGAGGGATACTCTTTTTTACCCAGGGTGTTGGAAGAAAGTTAAAAATAAGTGAGACTCACTCTTTGTTCTCCCGCCTGGTGACGGATCAGGGGTGAATATCATTAATTTTGGAGGCTTTGTTCACTCAAAAATGAGAAGTCTTTTGCCTAATGAAGAACTCTTAATAGGTGTTGTTTTTCCTAAATTATCATATTAACCACAGATAATTAACAAGCGTATCCTTAATGCCGCAGGATACTGACAAACCCACTGCACGCATCTTGTTGCCTATAAATCATCCAGCCGTCCTTCAAGGCAGCTGTGTAATTACTCCTGCGTTTGGGAGGAGTGATATTGAGGCTCTCTCTAAATTTGGTTGCCAGTGAAAATAAAGTCAGCAACATTTCAGCTGTTTATCATCATTGTTCCATCTTAAGATGTTGCTGCCAGTTCTATTTATAATGGTGAAAAGCTGGAGACAACCCAAATGTCCAGCAATGGGGGAAGAGCTTGGCAAAACCAATTAAAGGGTATAAATTGAGTGGTTAGCAGCATCCTGCTACCTACATGGCCAGGCTCAGACTATGTCAATACATGGAAAACGAACGCATTCTCAATCATGCTAAGTGGGAAAGCAACATAACATACTTTGCGCACACTGACTACAACTATATTCAAAGATATATAATTATTGACAAATAATGGATGAGAACTTAGAGGGATATAAAGTTGCTGTGTTTAATGCTTATTTTCCATTCTAAAGTGTATTGTTTATTTAACAACTACAACAATAAAATTAAACACTGCTAGCGGCGATTGGCCTAACCAGTTTGGACTCCAGCCATCAGTGCAAAGGTGCCTCAAAGCTGGAGAAAATGAGCTCAGGCCTTCTCAGTGCCCCTCTTCCAGTTTGGAACGCTCCTGTGAGGTTCGTCAGGTGTCTTCAGAACTCATGTGTCTAGGGTAGCAACCAGCTGGATGTGTTTCTCTTCCTTATTGTTTATGGTATCCTGGAGCACCAAGCCAGAAGGAACTTGTGCTCTGCTCTCCTAGGCCAGAATGCCTTTCCACAAGCTCAGCTGTGGTAGGCACTGCCCAGCTTTCCTGCTCATTAGGGCCTCAGGCTGAGCTCTGAGTATGGGTGGCCTGAGACGTGGGAAGTGATGAGGAGAATAGGGAATGCTTGCACTGCCCCCGCACACACCCAGCAAGGAAGGATTGGAGACTCTGCCAGGGGGTGATGGGGCAGGGAGCCCTTAGCTTGCCTCAGGAATTGGTGGAACTCTTCCTTATCTCAAAGTGTACAGGAACTGAAGTCAACGCAACCTGCCCCACAAGCCACATTGCTAGAACTTTATGCCCAAGTGAACTTGTCCATTTTTCCCAAAGGAAGGAGAGAAGGCAGAGAAAGATGACAGAGGGGTGTGCAAGGAAGGCCCGCTTGGATTAATATCTGGTTGCCAAGTGGAAGAGGCCCAGCACATGGCTGGCCTAGATTCTCTGCCCTTTCATTCCCATTGCCATGCACAATCTCTCTGGCTTTCTGGCCAGGCTCCTAGGACATGCAAGGAGCAGAGACAGACAGATCCAAAATCTCAGGCCAGTCGCAGCACTCCCAGCGCTAACCTATGATGCTCTCTGAACTACGCTTCCTGCAGCTTTGAATCTTAAGGGGAGCAGGCTTGCTTAACAGCTCAGCCCTGCAGGGAACTTTGGCTGCTGCTGGGCGTGGAGCTGTGACATGTGCCCCTCTGTGGAAACAGATGGAGGATGGCACCTTCTCTCTCCCACCAGCCCGGGTGTGTCAGAGAGGTCCCCATCTTCTCCCACTCACATCTGTTTGCTGTCCGTTATCTCCTTGGCCTGATCTCCTGCTTGCTGCCTCCTACTTCTAGTTAGTGTTATTTCTGGTTCACATTAGCATATGTAAGCAAAGTTAGGGATGGTGTCCTGAGCTGACCCCAGCCACTATGCTGTGCTCATTTCTGTCCCTTGCAGTGCTTATGGGAAGCCTTTATACCCAACACGAAACACTGAGTTAAGGGTGTAGCTCAAGGATATAGCATTTCCCCAGCATACACAAGGCCCTGGGTTCCATTCCCAGGACAGCACAGCATAGCAATATGTACACACATACACACAGACATACACACGCATATGCAGAAGTGCAAATAAGTACAGTTATAAAGAAGAGGGCCCAGTTATCATGGGTCAGGATGGTGGGATACTGGGTAGATAGACACTCCTTTTGAGTATGAAGCCAGGCCTTCCCAGAACACTGTGGTATATGGTCACCATTTGTATCTTATTTTAGACATGAAGGATTTGATGCTCACAGAAGTCAAATAACATTTCCAAACTCACATAGTTGGTAGGTGCTGAAGCCAAACTATACAGTCACATGAACTCCAGAGATATGCTTTATAGAATGCTATTCTGTCCTACCTGTGACCATTCTAGGAAGGACCATATGGTGATTGATGGACTACAAGTAGGGAAAAACACTCTGAAAATCAACCCAAAGACCAGCCAGAGGGAAGGCTGAAGTGCCAATACAGTTGGCTGCCCTTGGCATAGGATCTAGGCAATTGTTTTCTAATCTGTCACACACTTGAAACAAGCTTGTAAGACACCATTTGGCTTCTGAAGAGGTGTAGATACAAGGGAGGGCAGGGGCACCATAGGGGCTCCTGAGCCACCATCACTTCTGTGCTTCGTTTCCTGCTTGGTAGTGCAGCCCCTGGTGACCTCAGGGTAAGTGAAGTGGCCCATTTCCATCCACATCAGAAGAGAAGTTGTGGTCAGGTGCCAGTGGACATGCTGCCAGTCAGTAGAGCCCCCAAAAATTCCTGGGGGACCACAGGTGACTCTCAAGTCTCTGGCAGGAGGACCAGCAGGAGGAGGAAGCTGCTCAGCCCCTCACAAGACTCAAGCAGTGTGTACTGAGCTTGGGTGCTTTATGAAAAACAAACATGTCTTTCTCATGGTTCTGTGATGGGGGTGGAGTCTAAGCTCAAGGTGTCAGCAGCATCAGTGCCTAGCGAGGGTTCCTCTCAGCTTCCAAGATGGTGCCTTCATGTGGCCTTCTCTAGGGTGGAGGAAATCAGCATTCTTGCATGGAGAAAGGCAGAACCGGACTCCCTCCCTCCATCAGACACCTATAAGACACCTAACCCTCTCCTCCAAACCCTCCAGAGGATTTCCCATGGCCCGATCGTACCTCTTCATACTACCTCATACATGGCATCTGCATTTCAGAGACACATTCAAACCAGAGAAAGACATCTGTCCCTATTCTTATTGCTGACTTAACCTAAAGTCCACTCAAAACACCATCAGGAACTTTCCCCTTACATTTCTCAATTCCAGCTATAAAATATCTGCTAGCCAGACCACCCCCTCCCGGCATACAAATAGCCCTAGAGCCACCCCAAGAGAACGGCTGCATAAAGGCTGATGCACCACAATGGCCATCAATAAGAAAACCCATGAACAAAAGTCAGGATACAAGACAGAAAAGGAAATAAAAGAAAGCACATGCAGCCTAATGAGACTGCGTTTGTATAAAATTTCTAATTATGCATGTGCATGTGCCCAGAGGGAGGCCGTGAAACCCGTAGCTTGGCATGTGGGTTGAGGGGTTTCAAGATGATGTTCCTTTCTGGTGTCCTTCTCTGCACCATTTGATGTTCTGCAACACAGGCTGCCTCCCTAAAGAGCAAATACACAGAAAGTTCTAAATTTAAACCACAGCCTCCTTGACAAAGTTCTTCTCACACTGACCCAGGAAAACACAAGTTGCACAGATGACTGGGAAGTTGCTAGTTCTCACCAGATCGAGCCTCCTCTCTCACAATTGCCTTCCCATCTATAGCATCTCACACTCTTTGAAGACACAGAGAAAGGGTCTAGGCTGCTGGCTGTGAAAGAGAGAAGCAACGGGCCTGGAGCAGTCTGCGCCTTTCCTTCAGCTGTGACCTGCATCGTCCTCAGGCTAGCTGCCATGGGCCCATATTCCTCAGTCTGCAGGCTCACTCTCAGGAGGGATGCTGTGTGACACTCCCTACCATGATCAAACATGCTGTCAGCAGCTTCCTCTTCTCTTGACACAGCCTCAGGGGTGCTCCACCAACGAGAGGCAATCACCATCATCTTCACCTGTCCCAACTGAGCTGGGACCATGAGTTTCTCTGTCAGAGCTGAGCTGGGCCAAAGCGCTGAGCTCTTCTGGCCTCTGAGCCCCTGTCTCTGAGTTCAGCTGCTCAACAGGTGCATCCCTGTATTCCCCAGATGCCCATTGGTCTCAAATGTCCTCCCTCAGAAGTCCTTCCTCTCCACATGCCTCCTCTGCATTCCATCATGCTTCTGAGCTGATACGTCATCTGAAATTCATTCAGTTACAAATGATATGAACCTGACCATGCAATGGTATCAACAAATCAGGCTCCTCTTCCCTCCAATGAGTCTGAGGGTAGGTAGCTAATGACATTGATTCAGCAGGACAATGACTGAGTGACTTCAGTATTTACTGAATACTGTTCCATAGGCTCAGAATGGCTGCCCCAGCTTCAGACATCATAGTCAAGGTAGGAAGAAGGTGGGCTTGTAGGGTGTGGCCACATCTTCCATTTCATCAGGGCACCAAAACCTTAACTGGAATACTTCAAGCGGACTTCCACTTATTCCTGATCACCTTCCCTGTACATTATGGTCATTCCCAGATGCAAGGAAGACCACAAAGGAAATATCCTAGTGCTTCCAGCACGATATCGTGCCATACCATGAAGATTCATAGCACTAGCAAAGCGGTGCTCTGCGTCACGAGGACCAAACCCTTTGCCCCGAGAGGAGTGGCAAATAGCACCCACAGCACATCTGTACTGAGCATTTATTCTGCATCAGACCTTTGCTGGGTGCCTTCTGAACATCCCCTGTCTCAAATAATCCTAAAATCCCATGGCAGAGTTCTTTTTGCTCCATTTTGTAAGTGAAAAACCTATCCCGTGGCCTACAACTTGTAGAGGCTGAGAACAAGCCCACCAGTAGTAAGAGCTAAATCCTTCTTAGCTAGGAACGAACACATCACTGGGAAACACCAGATAACAAATATTTAAGTCATGCGAGCCACAGTCTCTGTCCCCTCAACTCTACTATCACAACACAACAGCAGCCACAGCCAATGTGGACAAATAAGCTGAATCCCAATAAAACTTTATGGACACTAAAATTTGAATTTCATATCATTTCAACTGTCACAAAATATTGTTCTTTTTCTGAGATACTTAAAAATATATAAACCACTCTTACTTCAAGGGCTGTACAAAAACAGGCCTCACGTCAGACTGGATCCCTGGGCCCCAGGATCTGCTAGCACGGCAACCATTTCAGACCCTAAGAGCCTGTGAGTTTTAATCTGCGATTTTCTCACTGCCATCAGCTTGCCACATGTTTCTGCTTCGGCTTGAAACTGTCCGTGCTGCTGTTCTCATTCCGCTCCTGTCGCTGGGGTCCTGAGGATCCCAAGGCCTCTCCTGAGCCTCAGCCAGGGCCTCCGGCTACTGCTGCTGCTGGGCTGCTGGGCTGTACCACAAGAGAGCTGGCCCAGCCAGAAGACCTAGCCTGCAAACGCAGCCCTGGAGCACTCTCCGTGTGCGGACTTTGTGGCACTTGTGATGTTTTTCTGCCTTTAGCAGCAGGCATTGCACAAGCTGTCGGGGAAGGAGACAGGAAGAAACGAAGGCTCTGGCTGCTGTTCTGTGCCCATCTAAGTAACAGTACATCCTTTCTTAACTGGCTGCTTAAGGACATGCAGAGGGAATGAAGGGAAGAGGGAGGCAGCCGGCTGCTGCCCTTGCTTGCCCTCTCCGGCGCAGAAGTCCCCTGTGCACAGCACAGACCTTGTCACGGGTGTTGTCTGAGGCAGGGGAGAGACTTCTCCAGCTCTCCAACTGCAGTCCATGGAAGGCACATCTGTCCACAGCAGCCGCTGCTGCCCAGACCTGCCTGCCTTCCCTCTTCTCCTCAGATGGCTCTGCTGGCCACAACCCCTACACGAGCTCACTTGGTTCCAAGGGCCTCATCCTCTCTGCCTGTACAGCCACTTGTGCTTCATTTTGATTTCCTGGGGGTGATTCCTAAAATTGTACTTTTGGCTTAATTTAACTCTGACTTTGTGCAGTCTGTGGTTATCTTAAAGCTTCTTGCTGTGATTCTAAAAGAGCATGTTTACCTTCTTGTGCCTCGGCTTACTCTTCTGTAAAAACAACAGTTATCGGTTGGACTTGGAAAGGTTATTATTCAAAATGCATGAAAGTTAGTGATACTATTACTCTATAACATAGGTACTTGAGCTTAACATCACTGCCTTTCTGACTGTTAAATGCCTTAACTCAATATGGAACTAGTATTTTCCATCAATCATTGATATTCTAAGAAATCTCTATAGAATGTGATAAAAAAGACAGTTGCATATTTTTACACAGAAATTTAGAAATCTAACTATATACAAAATTGTAGGAGGTCAAGTTGGGTCATGGTGATGCACACCTGTAGTCCCAGCACTTAGGAGGCTGAGGCAGGAGAATTGGTGTGAGTTTGAAACCAGCTTGGGCTACAAAAAGTGAGTTCAAGGCCAGCCTGAACTGCATAGCAAGACCCTGTCTCAAAAAGACCAAAAAATAAATAAATAAACAAATAATAGGTCAATTCTATGGCATTTTTCTTTGTCTCTTATTCTCTTTTATTATCCTTAGGGTAATAGTATCACTAAGCTTCTCTTCTGGAAGGTTAACAGCTTAAGTTTTCAGACCAAAAAATTAGAGAAAAAGAAGGGCTACAAGGATAATCAATATTTTGGCCCTAGCCCTTCAAAGGGTCAGTGAGGATGCAGGACATAAGAGAACCTATACTGTAACATCCTATAACTCAGTGGTGTCCCAAATTTTCTGTTGAAGGAGATTATAGGGCCAGAGAGGAAAGGGATTGATGATGTACAGTGTGCCTAAGGAGAGTCACCCTCGAGAGAAAACATTCTCTCAGCCTTTCACAGAGAGCAAATTGGTCAAGCAATGGCTGTGACTCATTCAGATGTCTGACACTGACAACAGTTCTGCAAAATGCTATACATGGTTTCAAAGTAAATTCCGAAGGGATTTGACTGACCTTGTCAGATACAAAAGTTACAAGTTTTGTTATATAGGTCTTGCTTTAAGTTGGCCTTAACCATCCAGCAGAAAAGTTTTACCATGAGGCATAAAAAGTAAAGCCAGATAAGTATGCTGAGCTGTAAAAGGCTCAAGTCAACAGCTTCTGACAACGCCAGCTCTGCTGATAACCCATTACTATTATGTAATATTGGACTATACATACAACTACTTTCTCTTAGCTCAATGAGAAGAAATATTTGTACCAATTGTGTTTAGAAAACTTTTCATATCTGCATCTTGGACTCTGAACAACTATATGAAGATAACAATATGCATTGTATTAATTATTGTGGCTATCCTACTAACGTGTTTTGAAACTGTCTCGTTGTTATTTCTTATTAAAAGTAATAAAATTATTTTTCAAAATGCATGAAAGGCTGGGGAGAAGACTCAGTGGTCTAAGCATCTTCCTGGCAAGGGCAAAATTCCCAGTTTGATCCCTGGTACCTCATGCAGGCCTGGAATGCTGGGTGCACCATGTTGGCCCTGAAACCAGGCATGGTTGTAATCACCTGTAATCCCAGTGCTGTGGAGGCTGAGACAGGAGGATCAGTATGAGTCTGAGCTGCATACCAAGACCCTGTATCAAATTAAGAAAAAAAAAAAACAAGTGCGAAGATGTTTCACAGTGACACCTGATACACTCCTAGCACATGGCAGTGCTCTGTCCACAGGGAGTCCTTTCTGCTCTGCAGCCTGGGGCCACCTCACTTAAGTAACTCTTGATAACTCAGTATCTTGGCACTTTGGATTCCCTCCTGCCCAAGGTGCCTCACATTCCAGCCATGAAGAGACAGGGCTGAGCATAACTGAAGCAATATCCCAGCTTCTTTACAAGGTAAATAATCGAGTAACTGTAGAAAACTCCATGACAACACCAGCTTTGTGCAGGGAAAATGCAGCTTGAGCCATGGCTTCAGGAAGTGTATTAGTAGGTTTTTCATTACTTTAACAAAATACTTGAGGCTGAGTATGTGTAAGGATAAGAAGTTTGTGGAGCTCACAGTTCTGGAGATTCAAGCGTAGGGTGACAGCATCTAGTGAAGACCTCATGGCAGATGGCATCAAAACAGCAGCAGTGTGTGCTAGTGGGAGGGTCCACATGCTGAGACAGGAAGCCCAGGACTGATCCAGAGTTCAGGCTCAGCTCTACAATGACGCTCTCAGAACTAACTGGGGTCCCCAAGAACTACTTCATCCCCTTTGAAGACAGTGCCACAGACCTTGCACTAGGCTCTAACCCCTCTTAAGAGTATGGAGTGTCATTTGGTGACCTCAGAGTTACCACCTGGCTCCTCTGGGGCTCCCTTAAGCCAGCCTGAGGAGCAGGTGACCTCCAAAAGAGAGCAAAGACTTCTGATAGTATTGACTCCTTTGCCAGCAGGGTTGCTCTCAGATCTGGGGCTGTCTGGCTCCTAGTTTATTGACAACAAAGTTATGAATGAAAGGAGAGGAAGTGAAACGGAGGAGTAGCACGGGGAAACCAAGAGCTCTACAGTTTCTCCAGATGAGTGCTGAGCTTGCGAAAGCACATTAGCCACACACAGAATTTCTCAGACCTCACTCTCCCACTGGAACCTTTAACCGCATTGCTTGGCTTCTGCTATCCTTGACCCAGCTCAGTGGCTCTGCGAAGCAGCTCTAAGTGGGGAACCTAGAAGGGAATCCCTGAGAGGTCTGGTGCCCTCTCTGCAGCAGACCAAAAAGAACAAGGATGGGATTATCTTGAAGCCTACAGCACGTAGCTTCAGGCCCACTCACCCCACGTTGAAGGAGGCTGATCTGTCTGCAGCTTCACGTTTCCCCGTCTCTGGTGACACAGTTAGATTGGAAGGACACAGCCAGCACCCTCACCGCTAGGCCAGAAGGCAACAGGGCAAAAGCGCTTGTCTCAGCTCTCGCCAAGGTCTTGTGCTGCGAACGGTGTCCTTTGAAGAGAGTTTGTAGCCTGTTTAACTCCTCAGCACATAGAGTCAGGCTCCTGTTCATTTTCCAGCTGAGTTTTCTGCCTGCATTTATGCACCCTGGTGCCTGGGGACCTCACCTCCATGGCTGTCATTAGATCCCGTCCTGTCACCAATCCAGGTTCTAAGTCCCTGCTGCGCATATTCCTCCAGGACCTCCATGTTTCCTGCTCTTAGATCCTCCGCAAGTCCCATGAGAGCTATCAGGAGCACAGTGCTCCTATTTGGAAATGGAGAAACTGCACAGGAGGAAGAAAAATTGTGATAGAATGTATCCATTTACCTGGTTTAAAGTGCACAGTTTAGTGGTATTAAGCATACTCACATCGATGCTCAGCTATCTCAAAGGATTCAAATTTCTTTCACACCCTTTCCAGTATTTATTTCCTATTTGTTGTCATTTGATAGAGGCTTCCCAAAGGTATGAAATGTCAGTGCTTCTTTAAAAGCAGCGAGATGTGTGCGTGTGTGTGTGTGTGTGTGTGTGTGTGTGTGTGTGTGTGTGTATGCATGGACACATACATGTGGGGAGCTGCATGAGAACATATTAGACCAGGCATTTACCACTCTTTGGATCCCTAAGATTATCCTCCTCACAGATATTAACAGAAGATTCAAATAAGTTTATGAAGTTCTTAAGGGTTTGATTGTATGCCTCCAAAACTCTTCGTGCCCAGTGCCTCAGAAGGTGATCTTGTCTGGAAATAGTGTCCTTAAAGAAGCAACCAGTTCAGATGAGGTCATATAGGGGCCAGGTTGATCTTGCGGAAATAGGATCAGTGTCCTTATTAAAAAGGGGCCATGTGAGGAGCCAGAGACGCACAGATGGAGGGGAAAAACTATCTGGAAGCCATGGGGTAGCTGAGGATACAAGGAGCTTGACAAAAATCTGGAACGGATCAACCTCTAGTAGTTTTGGAGGGAAAATGGTCTTACTAACACCTTAGTTTTGCACTTCTAGCCTCTAGAACTTTGAGGTGATAGATTTCTGTTATTATAACATCATCCCTAAGAAACAAATGGTGCAGTCAACTGTGAAAGTAAGAATGGGTGACACCAAAGATGGGGCATTCTCCCTGGTGAACACAGAGACAGGCAGTGATACCTCTGAGCATCTAGATCAAGTGTTGAAGTCGTTTCCATGGTATCAGCCCAGGAGGTCCATGGTATTTAAAGGCATAGCATTTACAGTTTTAAGTATTCATGAATGACCCCATAACTTATGACACATGATGTGCAGTCGTTTGTCATTCTGCCAAAGGACAAACTTGAATCACGAACTCTGAACTCAGTGCATGGTCAGGGTATTTGCTGCTAGGGGCTTTGTTCCTCTCTGATTATCACAGAACACACAGCAGGAATAAAGTCTGTGCTTCTCTGTAGGAAGCTGGGCTGCAAAAAAGGCAGTGGCTGGCCCTGAGAGGAGAGAGAAGAGGTCTAACCACAGGATTGTCTATGCCACAGAGTAGCTTTATGAATGCCTCAAACCCATGTTGATGAAACTGTACAACTATGAAAAAGGCAGTAGATTTTCCAGTTATGCTTTATCATCTTGCTGGGTTAGGAATGATATGACTCAACACCATTCTCAACTTTGGCAGTTCACTAAGGTCTGAGGCCATCTTTTAAGAATGTCAGGGCTTACTGTGCAGAAAGAGTTTATCATATTGTCTAAAGTTTTCCTTGCCTTTGGATACTAAACTATCACTGGTGCTGTATTCTTAAACCATTGTCAGAACAGAAGACCGCTTGGGTGGTGCAATCTACAGAGATTCTAAGAAAGATCCTGCACACATTCATCCATTCCTTAGCACATACCTCATGTTGTGCTATACACATGAGATCTGAAATTCTATCATCACAGATGCCCCCATGAGAGGGAAGTGACATTACTGATCATCACTTACTCCTCAGTGTGAAGGAAGTTAGAAGAGTCTTGTGTTAAGAGGAAAGAGGGAAGAACACACATCAGCCAGGTGTCTGTCAAGAGGGATGCTAAAGAACCTTCTAGACTTCAACAAAACTGGCCCTGACAGGACTCTCATGCATAAGGATGGGATGGCGGAAAGCTCCAGTGCTGACTGGAAGCATCTAGATCTTTTCCCAGTAACTGATGTACTGATCTGAACAGGGAATCCCTCTAGAAACATCCAATTATTAGAGCTGTGAGATCTTGCTATTATTTATGTTGCTATTTGTTTCAGATAAACTCATAACCACACAAAGTAGCTGTACTGAATCATCCATTGTAGAGCAAGAAAATATATCATATGCTAAGTCTCATCTTTCAAGATAATGATCACACATCATGTGTCTCTACAGCATTTACTTTAAAGTTTGCCTTTAGTGTCTTTTATTCTTTTAGAGTTCCATCCCTCCCTACCATTTCCAGGAAACTTTGAAGGTAATTTCCTCCTAACAAAACTATGTTGGTAATGGCCATTTCTCAGCCAAGCTGTCAGATAACCATTCTACTGTTTCCAAGCAGAACTACAAAGACCAGTTTTGAAACATTCTTTGGTTTGTGAAAATAAGCTAGCTTAAGTTCACCATGAAATAAGACAGCCAAGGCGCACAGTGTTAGCAACATTATTGATCTTGATCTTACGGAAGCAGCATGTCTGAATGGAACACCCTCAAAATCCACATTTTTGTCTGCCTCTACATTTAAAGAAAATTTTTAACCTATATACTATGCGTTTGTAATTAAGTCACTGCCATATTCTCTAGACTCATCCCACAATACGAGACTGCTCAACTAGCTGACACTGGTGATTCTGATGAGGGTCACAATGAGGAAGATGACGACAAAGATGGATGGATGGGTTGATGGACAGCTGACATTGATTAGGAATAAAACTGTAGGCCACATGTGAGGCCAAAGAAGCAGGCATTTTCATTAGTACCTCCATACTGCAGAAACAAAAGCTGAGGATGAAAGAGAGTAGGGGACTAGGAGGGAAGGCAGTTCTGTCTGACTTTTTTAAAAATGTGTTTATTTGGTATAGGGTCTCACTATGCAGTTCAGACTCATAGTGATCCTCCTGTCTCAGCTTCCTTAATGCTGGGATTACAGATATGCACCACACACCCAGTTTTGGGGCTGGCACAGGGCACCTGGGATGATACTGGGGACCAAACTCAGGTCCTTGCATTGCAGGCAGGTGCTTAGACTTCTGAGCTATCTCCCCAGCCCTAGTTCTGTCTGACTTTGGAAGAGAGTCAAGCACAGATGGGAGACATCACTGACACTGTCTCAAAGAGAATGGAGCTGACGCTTGAGAGGACTGGGAGACAGACACTAGTGTGTGATTAGAATCTATTGAGAAGGCGTAAGACTGCAACATATGAGTTTATATCCCTGTGTTCCAAACTGAGGTGTGCCTGTTGGTTTTTGGAAATAAGAGTCACATGACGCACCTGCTATTGAGGAAGTTACATCTGGTAGTAGTGTATGGAAGGAGTCTGAAAAGTTCTATTCATTTTCTCTGGCTTTCCTCTAGTTGTTGTTGTTGTTATTCATTTTTTTTGATAGAGTGCAAAATAGTATTAAAACAGAAAAATTACAAATGATAACAGAATTTCACTAAACAAAGTAATATGAATTTGTATTTGTGGTAATGCATAGTGTTGTCTTACAACCAGTTATTCATATTAACAGATAATATGCATGCAAAATTGGAAGAAGAAAGAAAAGAAGGAAGAAATTCAGAGGAGAAAAAGGAGAAACAATTGAGAAAAAAGGAGACAAATTAAGCATTACCTCTTCTAGTTTTTTTTTTTTTTAAACTGAAAGTCAGAACTATTTTTAAAAGCCAGTATTCCCTTTACTATCATATTGTTGCATGGATTCTTCTTGCCATTCTTCAAGAAAAAAATAAAAGGCTACAGCAACGTCATGGAGCTCAGTAGTTCCTGGACTTCTGAGGACCCGAGTCCCTCTGCTCCTGCTGTTGGCTGTCCTCTGAGGGCCAGGTGGGACCCTGTGGACACGGGGCCATGTGGGCCAAGAGCAGCTGACGTCCTGCAGGGCTGAGCTGAGCTCACAAGGCACAGAATAGCACACCCTGATTTCTTTCTTTTTTTATTTTATTTTATTTATTTATTTATTTGTTTGCTTGTTGTGTTTGTTTCTTTATTTATTTATTTTGTGGCTGGCTCAGCCTGCCCTGGTGGTGGCGCTGGCGCAGCATGTGGTGCCGGGGATCAAACCAAAGTCCCCGCAGTTGCCTGAGCCTTCCTACGCAGGCTCTTTAGACCACTGAACCATCTCGCCGGCCCCTGATTTCTTTACCTAAACTTGTTGCAGTTTTCTTCCTCCCACCAAATTGCATTCCAAAAGTAAAACTGTGAATGCAAGAATGGTTGGTGAGAATCTAGGAGCTGAGGGGCTCCCCGCATCCCCACTAGGTCTAGGCCTCACTGGCTGCACTTAAGTGCCTTGGCCCAAGTTTCCCCAAGAGGACAACCCAGGTCTCACAGTTTCCTCCACTTAGGGATCTTTGAATGTAAAGTAGTCAGTTTTGTTTTTTTTTTTTTCAGAACTAGGGATTGAACTGAGATTCTTGCACTTGCCAGGGAAGCACTTATTCTACTGAGCTATCTCCCCAGCTCTAAGGTGGTCAAATTGGCCAAGGCCCAAAACACTGAAAATATTATGAGGCCATTATGAAGCCTTTCAAAATAACAAGGGCACTAAACCATGAGTTTGAGAAAGCCGCACTTGCTTGAGACGTTTTTCCCTGGAATATCATATCATACTGTCAAGTAGATAGTTGGATAGTTGGATGGATAGATGATAGATAGATAGGTAGATAGATAGATAGATAGATAGATAGATAGATAGATAGATGATTGATAGATAGATGATAAATAACCCTCCCTTTGCTTCTTTAGTCTACCTTTTGTGCTACCAGTTTGTAAGGCTGTTCAAGGCTGAACGTGAATTGTGTGCTCTACCTTAGTTCCCAGACATGTGAAGGAACTCACTGAAGTCAGAGAAGCTCTTCGCTAACACCCTCATTCTCTCAGACCCCAAGGTTACCTGAGGACTCAGACACAGGCACCTGCAGAGGTTTGGTGGTTCAAGTTAGTCCAACTTTGGGATTAAGCTCACTACTCTATCTAGCTATTCTAGTCCTCTGTCCACAAAGAATGTACAGTTTTACAACCCAACTGGACTCAAGGCCATTAACACACCAATAACTTGCAGCAAAAGAAGACAGTGTCCCATGGCTTGGGAGGCCCTTGAATGAAGGAGGCCCTCGCCCAAAATTGTGATAAAGTATGCTCTTAGGACTATATAGAAGGAGAAAGAGGAGGAGGAGAGGACGGAGGAGGAGAGGGAGGAGGAGAAAGAGAGGAGAAAGAAGAGAGGGAGTGGGGAGGACAGGGAGGTGGAGAGGGAGAAGGGCAATGGGGAGAGGAAGAAGGGGGAGAGGGAGGAGAAAGAGAGGGAGAAGGAGGAGGAGAGAAAGGAGGAGAGGGATGGGGAGGAGAGGGAAGAGGAAAAGGAGAGGGAGGAGGGGGAGGGGAGGGGTAAGAGGACAGGAAAGAGGGGAAAGAGGAGGCGAAGGAGAGGGAGGAGGAAGAGAGGGAGCAGGTGGAAGAGAGGGAGGAAGAGGCGAGGGATGGGGAGGAGTGGGTGGAGGAGGGAAAACTCTAAGCCACCTATGCCCTTACCATGGCACATTCCTAGTTTCTGAATTCTGTATTATGGTCTCTCCTGCCCTCTCCCAGTCCTTAAGGAAGACACATGGGTCTGACAAGACCTTCTTAATCTCACTCCTTTCCATGCTGTTCCCTAAGAACATCACATTTCAACTGCCACCCCCAGGGAGGGTCCCAGGGGAGGTGCCTGGTTTTGTACGTGAGTGTGAGAGCTAAGTCAACCAATATGAATGAAACTCCATATCTTCCCCTGTCAGAACTCTTTACAAACACACACACACACACACACACACACACACACACACACACACACACAAGCACGTGTGTATCCATACCCCATTCCACAACAGGCATTCATTTTCCCTCTAATTCTCTCGTACTGTGAGTGGTAATCAGCAATAGAGATGATGTAATAATAATTTTATTGGGTCAATATATCATCTGGAAAACAAAAGCTCTCCCCTTCACTGGGTGATGACCAAGACAGGAAATGCCTGTATCTGACTAGTAATTTATGTCTGTCAAGCAGAATGGATGGGATTTTTAGCTCAAAGCTCATGTGTCTTTGTTTTACTGTAGCCCCTACATCCTCAGCAGTGTCCATAAAAGGCCTCTGTGAAGGGCTGTCCTCCGAGAGGCAGTAGTTTCCTGCCTCAGGGGCTTAGTTCTCCCTCCTGAGGGGAGCTGTCCTGGCCATGGCTACTGGTTTCTGGGCATAATGTGTAGTGAAATCAGTATTTTTTGGTTAGTACTTGAGGGGACATTCTGTCCCTTCTTCAGAAAGTTCCATTTGACAGATGGGAAAAAATAGAGGACTTGAGGCAGTAATAGCTCCTTCAACCTATAAGGACCAAGTCAAACAATCTATTTAATGCGACAAGTTCAATTTTGACTTGTACATACTGCCTTGCCTCTATAGTTTTGTGTGGGAGCACCACAGGAGAACGTGAAGAAGGAACTGTCACGCTGTGGTGTCAGCTGCGTTCCCAGGCAGAGGAGAGTCCAGCCCCTACCAGTCCTCTGTCTCTTCCATGACCTTCCCTGCCTCTAGCCCCTTCTTTTCTACAACTCAGGACCAGATCCCACTGGTGGCAGATTTGTTGGAGCTGGCTCAGTGTGGCCTTTGCTCTCCTGTGCCATACTCCTTTACACTGAGTTAAGTCTGTGTGTCCCTCTTTGGTTCAAGCCAGTTCCATGCACAATAGAATTAGAACTCAGACAGTAAAATAGATGCTGTCCAGATAATGTATCCATATAAAGCCATTGTTCCTCTGCATGCTGGGTGGGCTTGAGTGGTTTACTCACAGTCAAGAGTGGTTTGAGCTAAAATATTTTATATTTTTATTTGTGAACAGGGCATCCATTGATGTAACCATTCATTCTTTTGATTTTCTAGGGAAACAGGGAATTGGTCACACACTTAAGATATTCAGGAGGAATCTTACAACTGAGAAATTTGCTAGTAAATTAGAATGTATTAGAAAATTAGAATTTACTGTAACTTTAGTATGTAATGCAAGTTACTTGTTATTCAACAATGATTTTCTGAGCACTCACTATGTG